>APFE030361086.1:10443-35357 GCA_000404065.3 Pinus taeda
AATGGAGGTGATGTAGATGACTCTAATTCACCTATTGATATGGATGTTTCTTATGATTGTGAATTGAACTTGTCTACATATTTTGAACCAACTTCCTTCAAAGAAGTTGCTTCTCATGATGAATCGAAAGAAGTGATGCAAAAGGAGTATGATTCCCTCATAAAGAACGACACTTAGAAGTGGGTTGATCCTCCATTAGGAACCAAACCAATTGGCTGCAAGTGGGTCTACAAGAACAAGTATAAAGCTGATGGCTCACTTGACAAGCACAAATCTAGGCTTGTGGCAAAAGGTTTTGTACAGAAGGAAGGGGTCGATTATGAGGATACTTTTTCCCCCACAGCAAAATGGGCTACCATCCGAACACTCTTTGCACTAGCAGCTTAGAATGGTTGGAAAGTCCATCAAATGGATGTAAAAACTACTTCCTTGAATGGAGATCTAAAAAAGAATGTTTTTATGTCCCAGCCTGAAGGATTTGTTGTGAAAGGACATGAACATAAAGTATGCAAACTTGTGAAGTCCTTGTATGGCCTCAAACAAGCACCGCGAGCTCGGTATGGAAAACTAACTGAGCATCTTCTGAAACTCAATTTCAAACATTTTGATCTTGATGATGCAACTTTATTTTTCAAGAAATTTGGCAAAATAGTTGTATATCTTGTGGTATATGTAGATGATCTTTTGATGACAGGGAACAATGAAAGCTGCATTGCATCCATAAAGAAGGAATTGGGGAAAAGTTTTGAAATGACTAATTTGGCCTATGTTCATTACTATCTTGGCATTGAAGTAATCCAACATTCAAAGTCCATATTTCTTTCTCAAAAGAAATACATTGGAGATCTGTTGAACAAGTTTGGCATGACAGAGTGCAATCCTCTTACTACTCCAATGGAAAAAAACTTAAAGCTCACATCTATTGAAGGAAAACAATTTGAGGATGCAACAAAGTATAGACAACTTGTAGAAAGCCTCAACTACCTAACTACTACCAGACTAGACATTTTGTTTGCTATTGGAATCCTCTCCAGGTTTATGCAAAAGCCTTGTGGGGGACATTGGTCTGCTACAAAAAGAGTTCTAAGGTACTTGAAGGGAACTCAAGACTTTGGAATCAAGTACACATAGGTGGACGACTTCAGTTTGATTGGATACTCCGATTCAGACTTCGATGGAGACAAAGAAACTGGGGTATCAACTTCAGGATATGTTATGAGTCTTGGATCAGGAGCTATCTCTTGGAGATCACACAAACAATTAGTTCCAACAGATTCCACAACAGAAGTAGAATACGTGGCAGCAGCTGAAGCAAAAAAATAAATTGTGTGGCTTAGGAAAATTCTTGAAGATTTACAGTTAAAACAAGTACAATCAACTCCACTCATGATTGACAATACCTCTGCAATAAAGTTGGCCAAGAACCCAAAGTTCCATGATCAAATGAAGCACATCAATACTAAATATCATCTGATTCGACACCATGTTGAGGCCAAAACAATCCATCTCCATCATTGTTCCACAAATGAGAAAATTGCAGACATCTTCACCAAAGCGCTTGGAAGAGAAAAGATTGAACGATTCAGAATGATGTTTGGACTCACCAACATCCCTTCAGATTAAGGGGGGAATGTTGACACCTAATCCTTGTTATTGGGTGAATTTATGTAAATAGATAAATAGGAAATATGAACAGTCATCAAGAGACGAACTAAACAGTCTCTCCCTCATGTATATAATGAATACCTACCTGATGGAATAAAACAATCGAATCATTTTGTCCTTATGGAGTTACTGCCTGGCCTGACAGAGATAGCATACAACAGCTTGAATTTTTCGTCCTACCTAAGGACAAAACCTCTTCGTCCTCCTAAGGATAGCAAGGTACCTTGAGAAAAGTATCATTGTCTTTGATTTTTTTTTGGGCACAAGATTATGAATTAACTTGGGATTCATTAGATTGTAATTTACACTATAATTGCAAACTTTTTACAGCTCTAGATTTTTGGTTCCTTTGTGTATGGCTTGACATGTTAGGTATTTGGCCTTGTTGATTTCTTGTTAAAATTGGAAACTAGGGCCAAACTCCATGTGGGTCTTCTTATTCATGGCAATTGATATTTTTATTGGATTCCTCTCATCGAAAGGTTTAGGATTGATCTAAAGATCATCCGATTCTGATAAATATTCATGGAGATATGAATTTATTTGTGTTATGGGACAATTCGTCAAGGTCAGCCAGCAACCAAATTCCCCCCATCTATCCTCAACGTTTTACTATAAAAGGAGGTGGCTTGAAAGTCATTTGTCACTCATCTCATGTGATCTTTTCGTCTCCACTCGTTTCAGTTTTGGTGGAAGGAAAAGTCACTGAGACTATATGTTATTATGGAAGCCTAAATCTTTTACACTGCCATGTTATGGAAGCCTAAATCTTTTACACTGCCATGTTATGGAAGCCTAATTCCTATACATTGTTATGGAAGCCTAAATCCTATACGCTATCATGGAATGGAAGCCTAATTCCTATATGTTGTTACGGAAGCCTAAATCCTATCCCTGTCATGAAGGGATCCTATTGTTGTCACCCTAACACTATCATAGAGGATCTATCCTACCTTAGTCGCAGTAAGGAATTAAACACTATGATGCCCTAAATCTAATATGTTTTTATGTGAGGATAGTATAACACAAAGAAGGCTTTAATGTAGTGGAGAAGGCATCTATAACGCAAGCCTAAGAGACCTTATGACCTTGATCTATGAGAACCTAAATTTGTTGTCAATGTACCCTAGCAGCGGGCTTGTATGAAGATTTATTAGCAGAAAAAGGAGACATATATACAACCTTATAATGATATCCATGTGCTCTAAAAGAAGGTCTAATAAGAGACCTTAAGACATTGTCAAGAGGAAGGCTATTCACTGTCCTAAGTATGTTATCTACAACAATCCTATATACATGCTCTCAGAGGAATGACTTCAGACGAGGACAGTATATGGATATGCCTGTATATTAGTGATATATATGTCTGCACTCTTTCATGGTTGATGAATGCTGCAATATGATGTAAAGGGGTGCAGCATGATGTGATGGATGTAATAGCATGGTATATTGCAACAATATGGTAGAGTAAGGTGCATGGAGCAACATGTTTAGATGCAGCAGTTGGATGCAGCATGGTGTTAGAGACAATAATGATTGGTGCAGCGTAGTGCACAATGATGGGTACAATATTATGATGGTGCAGGATAGTGCACAATGATGGAGTGGTGTAGCATAGTGCACCATGATTGGTACAATAGTATGATGGTGCAACATAGTGCAGAGTGATGGAATGGTGTAGCATAGTGCACAGTGATGGGTACAGTAGTATGATGGTGCAGCATAGAGCACAATGATAGAATGGTGCAACATAGTGCACAATGATGGGTACAACAATATGATGGTGCAGCATAGTGCACAATGATGGAATGGTGCAACATAGTGCACAATGATGGGTACAGTAGTATGAAAAGTGCATCATAGTGCACAGTGATAATGGTGCAACACAGTGATGCATAATGCAGTATGATGCATAGTGCAACATGATGAACAGTGCAGCATGATGATGAAGAGCAACATGTTGCGTACATCCTGATGAGGTACAACTCAGTGATGGTGCAGCATGGTGTAGCATAGTGATGATGGACATGGTGATGGTGCAGATCAGTGATGATGGACATGGTATGATGGTGCAGCATGGTGCAACACAATGATAGGTATAGCAAGGTGTTGGAATCACCTGTGTCCAGATCAGCTACCTCATTTGACATCTTCTTAGAGAAGATCTCTACTCTAATTTTGATAGGTCAAGATGTTAACTTCTAATGTGTATGTATTATCTCTCTCTCTGCTAAACTATTAAAGAACATATAAGAAGAATTGATCAAGGGTTTCCGCACATTAGGATTTTTCCTGGTTGGCACCACATCTTGTGTCCTCTTGTCTTGGCTTGTCTTCTGTGATTTATGTTTATGTTCTATATTCATTTGACTATCATGCTACATGTTATTGCTAATCTAGAACTAGTATTGAGCTAATATGGAAAATTGAATTAAATTTGCTCTCAGCATAGAACATACCTAAAATTAACATGGTATTAGAGTTGAGGTGAAGGCAAATCCCAAACAAGCGTGAAAGAGCAATCACCAAAGACAGTTGGAAAGGACAAAAAGTCTCAATGGGTTCCTCATCCCACTTCAAATTCACCAAGGGTGAAGTCGAAGCAGAGAATATTATCCGAGTGGCACAACAAAATCATCTAGTGGCCTACCTAAAGGTCACTTCAATAGGAAGTTTGGATCTAAGGGTTGAAGGAAAGGCAAATGCCTTGCTTGCAATAAGTTTGGCCATTATGTGAGCAAGTGTCCGAATAGAAGGCACACATCACTTGATGATGATTAATCATTCCTGGGGCATATTTAATGATTGGAGGAATGACAGGTTCAATGGAAAAGGAAAAGGGAATGCAGATCATCAAGGAAATGGCTGACTCTTCAAAGAAAGCAAGGAAATCCAGGTATGAATAATCAAATGTTGTTTCTAATAAGCTAAAGGAGTATTATCTTAAATTGTCCCTCTCCACTACTTCTCCTCTAGATTCTTTGGGAATCTGTCTTATTGATTTTATTGCTTCAAGGGACTTCATCAGATAGAAGGAAGCTCTCTCTAATTTGGTAGAGATGGAAACAATCATGGGGATTATACTTGGAGTCAATGCCACCTATATCGGAAAGGGTGTAGGGAATGTTACCCCTCAATTGAATAAGGGTAACACGATTCATTTACAAGAAGTTCTTTATGTACATGATCTCAAGAAGAACCTGGTGTCCATTTCGATAATGGAAGTCAAAGGTTTCAAGGTGGCATTCATCGATGGAAAAGTACGTGTTTGAAAATGGAATTTTCAAAGATGCTTTTACTCAGGGCATCAGGTTTGGAAATTTGTATCAAGTTGCAAGATGTCTATTGGGGACCATGTCATGTGACATATCTTTTCAATGGCACCAAAGGTTTTCCCATCTTCATTATAAGGCCCTACCCGATATGAGTCAGATGGTGAAAGGGATGCTTGAATTCAGGAAGAGCGTGAAGGTACATGTCCAAGATGTACCGAAGGAAAACTTACAAGGGGAAAATTCCCCTCATGTAGGAGGACCTTAGATGTGGAACAACCTGAGGGGTTTGAGATTCATGATTGGGAATCTCAAGTATGCAGGTGGAAGATATCTCTCTATGTTTTAGAGAAAAAACCCTAGGCTTGATATGAGAGGATTGATAGTTGTTTGATGAAGTTGAGTTTCACTAGGAGTGAAGCCGATCCAAACCATTTCTTGAAGGTGGTGGATGACAGACCTCTCATACTGGTACCTTATAAGGACGACCTCTTTCTGACAGGTGCAGACCCTCTCATTTGCAAAAGTAAGAGGGAGTTGGATTCCGAATTTGGAATGATGAATTGCAAGCTCGTGACTACCTCAATGAAGCCTAATTTTAAAAAGTTATGCGGTAGTGATGTCAAACCTGATTTAGGAAATGCCTCTGAGTTTCATAAACTCATACTATCATTGATGTTCTTGGTGAACTCCCATATGGATATATGTTTTGCAATTAGCATGCTGATCTCATATATGGATGAGCCTCACTAGATTGGTGCCAAGAATATTTTAAGATATCGCCAGGGCGCAATCTCTCATAGATTGAGATACACTGCTGAAAAAGTGAAGCTGGATGATTATTCTGATGCTAACTAGGCAGGCAGTGTGGAGGATTGCAAGAACACTTCTAGGTGTTGGTTCTCTTTGGGTTCTTCTTCAATATCCTAGATGAGAAGGAAGTAGAAGTTGGTTGCTTTGAGCACCAATGAGGTCGGATACATAGCAGTGAGTATGGCCTCTTATGAAGCTGTCTAGTTGTGGAAGCTCTTTAGTGAGCTATTTGGACACGTGTTGGATACCAGCGTGATCTTCTATGACAGCTAGAGGGGGATTCGATTGTTGAGGAATCCCATGTTTTATGATCACTCCAAGAATATAGACATCAAGTACCACTTTATCTGGGATATGATACATCGAGGAGCAAGAAGGCTCCATCGTATTAGGACTGATGTGCAAGTCACCAATATTCTATTGAAGCCCCTGGGAAAGGTAAAATTCTTGACTTTCTGAGAATGACTAGGAGTTGTGTAGAAACTTTCTGCTAAGGGTCTTATATTATATGGACATTGAGCTCTAGAAACTCTGGGGAGCTTGGGGGTACTTCTTGGAGTGATGAGAAACCATAGTATGGGTGGTTCAACCTTCCCCTAGTGGTCTGCTATGTAGGTAGGATGAGTGGTTCATCCCTCTCCTACCGAGACATAGTCATAGGGTGAGTGGTTCAGCCTTCCCCCAGTGATTTTTTGTGTACAAGGTGAGTGGTTCAGCATTCCCTTGGGATACCCCTAATGACATGTAGGCTAGATGAGTGGTCCATCCTTCTCCTACTAAGACATCCTACCCAGGCAGTCTAGGACTCAACGGAAGACCTCTCATCTGGCCAATGAGTAGGGAAATAAGAATAGGGACCATAGTAGTATCCATGGATGCATTGTGTTACTACCATACTCCCTATGCTAGGATGATATTGATCTGGGATCAATTGGAACTGACTTTGGGTCAGTAAGAGTGATATAACTCACTTTCTTTTGGAACTGATTTTGGATCAGTAAGAGTGGTATGAAACACTCTCTTTATTGGAACTGATTTCAAATCAGTAAGAGTGGTATGAGACGCTCTCTTCTATATGGGACTGACTTTGGGTCAGTAGAAGATGGTATGATACATTCTCGATCACTTCTTCTTCTTCTTCTTCTTAGTTCAACAGAGTAGATTAGAGCAGTACAGGGCACTAATGGAAGAGATATTATAGTCTGGTAGATGGATTAGCAGATGGAGTTCTCCCTAGTTTAGAGGGAATGTTAAAATTAGCAACTAGGGACAAACTCCATGTGGGTATTCTTATTCATGGTAGCTGATATTTTTCTTGGATTCCTCTCATCAAGAGGTGTAGGATTGATCTAAATATCATCTGATTCCAATAAGTATTCATGGAGATATGAATTTATTTGTGTTATGGGACAATTCATCAAGGTCGACCAGCAACCAAATTGCCTCCATCTATCCTCAACATTTTACTATAAAAGGAGGTGGCTTGCAAGTCATTTTTCACTCATCCCATGTGATATTTTCCTCTCCACTCATTTGGGTTTTGGTGGAAGGAAAAGTCAATAAGAATATACTCTGTTATGGAAGCCTAAATCCTATACGTTGTCATGTTATGGAAGCCTAATTCCTATACGTTGTTATGGAAGCCTAAATCCTATACGCTGTCATGGAATGGAAGCCTAATTCCTATACGTTGTTATGGAATCCTAAATCCTATCACTGTCATGAAGGGATCCTATTGTTGTCACCCTAACACTGTCATGGAGGATCTATCCTACTTTAGCCATAGTAAGGAAGTAAACACTAATGATGCCCTAAATCTAATACTATGTTATGTGAGGATGATCTAACACAAAGAAGGCTTTAACGTAGTGGAGAAGGCATCTATAACGCAGTTCTAAGATACCTTTTGATGTTGATCTATGAGACCCTAAATCTGTTGTCAATGTGCCCTAGCCACAGGCTTGTATGAAGATTTATTAGTAGAAAAAGGAGACATATATGTAGCCTTATAATGTTGTCCATGAACTCTAAAAGTAGGTCTAATAAGAGACCTTAATATGTTATAAAAAGGAAGGCTATTCGTTGTCCTAAGGATGTTATCTATAGCAATCCTATATACAATCTCTCAGAGGAATGACTTCAGATGAGGACAGTATATGGATCTGCTTGTATATCAGTGATATATATGTATGCACTCTTTCATGGTTGATGAATGTTGCAACATGGTGTAAAGGGGTGCTGCATGATGTGATGGATGCAGCAGCATGGTACAGTAAGGTGCATGGAGAAACATGTTTAGATGTAGAAGTTGGATGCAACGTGGTGTTAGAGACAACAGTGAGTGGTGCATCATAGTGCACAATGATGGGTACAACAATATGATGGTGCAACATAGTGCACAATGATGGGTACATTAGCACGATGGTGCAACATAGTGCACATTGATGGAATGGTGCAGCATAGTGCACAATGATGGGTACAAAAGTATGATGGTGCAGCATAGTGCACAATGATGGAATGGTGCAGCATAGTGCACAGTGATGGGTACAATAGCATGAAAAGTGCAGCATAGTGCACAGTGACATTGGTGCAATACAGTGATTCATAGTGCAATATGATGCATAGTGCAACATGATGAATAGTGCAGCATGATGATGAAGAGCAGCATGTTGGGTATGACATGATGAGGTATAGCTCAGTGATGGTGCAGCATGGTACATCATAGTGATGATGGACATGGTGATGGTGCAGCATGGTGCAACACAGTGATAGGTACAGCAAGGTGATGGAATCACCTGTGTCCGGATCAACTACATCATGTGACATCTTCTTAGAGAATATCTCTGCTCTTATTTTGATAAGTCAAGATGCTGACTTCTGATGTATATGTACTATCTCTCTCTGTTGAACTATTAAAGAACATATAAGAAGAATTGATCAAGGGTTTCCCCACATTAGGGTCTGTCCCTGGATGGCACCACATCTTGTGTCCTCTTGTCTTGGCTTGTCTTCTAGTGATTTATGTTTATGTTCTATCTGCATTTTACTATCATGCTAGATGTGATTTCTAATCTAGAACTAATATTGAGCTAATATGGAAAATTGAAGTAAATTTTCTCTTAGCATAGAACATACCTAAAATTAACATTTTTTTGGTGGTTTAAGGCTTGAATAATTGTTATAAACTTCAATTCTAGGACATCAAATTATATTAAGTCTGTTATGGCTTGAATTGAGGCAATGTGTCATGTGTGTTAGGTTCCTATTAAGGCATCAACTCTTAGGACATAGACAACGTATTTATTGGGTAGTTTGTATGACAAGGATAGTGAGTTATGTTAGGACTCTTCTAGAGTCTATTCTTGGGTATTTTTGTTTGAATTTGGAATTCGTTGGGAAACTCTTTGTAGTGTTGAAAATTTTGTCATGATTAAGGGTTTTCCATGCTTGGCAGTGATGTCTCCTCTTGAGAATTGAAGGTACTCAACTAAGTAAGAAGCAATGCTATAGTATATATGATTTAATAGTGGAACTATGTCATTCACTATAATGAATTAAGGATTGTAACAATAATACAGTAACCTGATTGTATTAATTGTGGTAACATGTACATTGACTATGTATGACAATTTGATATATTGACAACGACCCTCCTTGAACATAAATATGCACATATAACAATAGCTCTTAGATTTGACAACTAGACAAGACATTATCATGAAAATACAGCGACAATATCCTTGACTTGAAAAGTTGTTAAGAGTTCTTGCAACTGTCCTAACAATAATATGAGTCATGACACCTGAAATACAAATTAAGTATAATGAGTGACTTATGTATATACTATATATAGCTAGTTAGAGTTGTGTTCATTCTATTGACATGACCTTGTATTAATGTGACAACTAGTGTATACGATGACTTGAATACAACGTCTAAGCAAATGATGAATTTGTCTGATAACATGACATTTGACATTATCTTAGCATTCGCTATTGTAGTAGTTGCCTTGACAACCTGTTAGGATTGGCATTTAGTGGTATAGTGTCAACAAGTGATGTGACTATATTTGATGAGACAAGTGACACATTGATACATTAACCTAGATTGGCGAACTAAAGCGTGAATTGACATGACATAACCAGTGGACCTGGTATACAAATTCTTGACATCTACTTGATATCTTAACATGATAAATAACTTGATTAAGAAGTGAACCATTGATTGACTTAGTGGGAATTCTATCGTGTTTGTCTTTGAAACTTACATTGAGTTTACATTTAGTTGATAAGTATCTTGACTTTAACTATACTTGACTAAGACACTATTTGACAATGTTGCATTACTATTGATTTGACATCTAGATAAGACATTGACATTGAGTTGACCCCTTAACTTTTTCATGACTTATTGACTTGACCCATAGATTAAGGAACATAGACATATGACAGTGATGACCTAGGATTTTACTTGCACAGATGATCTAGAGAGAGTGTACAAATGACACAATTGTAACCTTGCAAGGCAGCAGGACTTGAAGACTATATCATACAGTTGTACAAGCATATTGATGTAAAGATGGATAACAGGGTTTGAACAGTTAAGAAGTAGTGTTTACACATATGTTGTTATCTCTCTAAGGATAGAGCTTGAGAGAATTGGTTGCAATTCATAGGGATGACCTAAGGCAACTTGGTTTGTGCCATCATTTGATAACAGCCCGAGATGGTTGCAACATTGTGAGCAGTTTGGAATAGTGAAGCAACGTGAAGTGTGATTGTCTGAATATGAGCCTTGATGCTTATTCATTCGTGATGTGCAGTGGTAGCAAGTGTTCCGAGCTATTAATTTTAAGCATTGATAAGATGTGCAATGATCTATGTGATGTGCAGTTGAGCAGTGACAGTGATGTGCAATTACTTTGATGTGTAGCATTATGCAGTGATCAGTTTGATTGTTCAGTGATTAGTGGCTACTGAGATTTGATAGATATACAACATATTCTTTACATATTTACTATATTGATTCAAAGCACAGGGGAGTCTAGTATGAAAATTGTGAAACGTGGTTCGTCGACTCTTCAAGGTGGCAGGGTGGTGCAAGGCAGATGATTGGAGTCACCTTCAAGTTATGGCCTGAGAATAGTTCAGCATAATAGGGTGGTTCTAGGGAAAGTTTTCGCTTGCACAGGACATTATGGCATCCATTAAATTTTGGCTGATAAACTAATAAGGCAACGAAGCATCCTTTCTGCCAATAGGTAGTAAATATAATGTTGGGGCACTCATCGGGTTGTGGCCTGATCTATAGGGTGTTGGGGCATCCTTCTAGTTGCAATAGGATATTAGGGTCTAGTAGCATCCTAAAGGTTATAACCTATGAAATAGGGGGATGACGCCTCCCTCAATTGTCGCTGAAATTTTGATGTAATCAATTTTATTTTGACACAGAGAAGACAATTATTAAAGAAGCGTTTGGTGGTTTTTGACCTAGAGGGGATTTTCCACCTAAAAATATTTGTGTCCTCTGATTTATCTTTATACATTATTGTTTGGTGTTGTTTACTGTTAATTATTATTTATGATCATCTCAAGAAGAAAAATAATAATAAATGAAGATTAAATAATTCTTTGAAGAAGATTAAAAGGTTCTTATTGCTAAGAAACATTGATTCACCCCCCTCCCAGTATTTCTAACATCCTGTGTAGGGAGGTGAAGCAAGTGACTTTGTCTTAGTACTATTTAGGCTAGTTGGCAACGAAGAAATGCTTGTGCTGCTATAGTGACTCTGTTGAGGTAATGTCCAAGCTTGCGGGAAACAAAACAACACTAGAGATGAAACTCATACTCTGAATATCTTAAATGCATTGCATATTACCCTTTCCTATATTGAAATAATTTTTATATGGCATATATTTTGTGTTTTTGAACCAAGTAAAGGGAAGTAAGGTGGTATGTTAACAACCAAGTCGAAAGGGGAAGTCAAGGAAATCCAATTAGTGAATCAATACTTCCTGAAAGACTAACCCTTTAACTGAAAGGTTGTTCCTAGGCAAAGAAGATGATGTTCATCCAAAGTGTCGCCAAGTGTTGTCGCTACAACAACACCCTCCAAAACTTCACTACATTCATGTTTTGAAGCCTACTAAACTGTCACATCAAGTAGTGTTTGGTCGTCAAGTGTATTTTCAAGTCATCCAACATGTTTCAAGTGTTTTTTATCTTTCCAAGTGTTTTCACATTGGTTTAGAACATATTTAGTGCACTTCATGGTTACAGTACATTTGTTTGTCATAAAACAAAACTTTTGGTCGCAGTCGCACACACTTTGTTTATTATGCTTGGGGAGTGTTTGTAAACTAGTATTTTGATGTGTATTTCTCATTTTTCACTCTTGTCTAAGTTTTATTGATGCATTGCTATGTGTCACACTATATTTTATGTCTAAACTCATTTTATTTTCCCCTCATTTTATATTTTAGACTTAGACAAATTTTGGTTGCACAAGCTAGCCCACTAAGGCTAGGAGAGAACATAAGCGCACTCTTAAGCCTTAGTCAAGACTCCTTCCATGTTCCAAAGTGTTCCCTATTCCCTCCAAGATTTCATAACATACTCCCAAGCATAATTCCCCTTGCCTGTTCCAAAATACACCCAGAAAAATCAAGTCTTCCACTTGAGCATACTCTTTCGACTCGAAGAAATATGCCCTCTTGAGCACACCTTGAACCAACGAATTATTTCCCCTTCACTTCAACTATGTTCCCTACACCCTCCTTGGCTCTCTTGAGCACACAACACACTTGGGAAGGCCAAATCTCAACCCTTCATCCTTTCAATTTGTGCCCTGCACCCTCTTGTCCTCTCTTGATCACATAGCTCACTTGCGAAGGTTGAAGCTTCATCCCTTCAGCATTTGACAGTGCACCCTACACCCTCCTTAGCTCTCTTAAGCACATAACACATTTACGAAGCCTCATTAGACTTCCTATGTCTTTAAGACCTGCGCCCTGCACCCTCCCTTGGGCTTCCTCTCTCTAGTTGAGCGCACAAGCACACCCTGAAGCCTCGGAGCACTCAGCCTTCCCTCCTTGGCAGTGCGCCCTGCGCCCAGAAGCCTCCTTACTCTTCCTGAAGTGCACTATTAAGTCATGAACAAAAATTTTGCATGAGACATGTTACGATAAGAGATTTTTTAGATTGCTTTTTACTTTCCATGAGTGATTTCAATTGCAGGTATTCTATAACATCATGGCAAAACTGCACGACGAGATCGAGAAGAGAGGGACATCAAAGGAAGTACTCAAGAACAAATAACATGTGATGAGACAAAATAAAGAAAATTTAAATCCTGATGATTGAAGCAACTCAAAAGACTCCATCTAGTCAAAGACCCTTTGGAGGGTGAAAACATCAATAACATGGAATCTGCATGCAAGAACGAAGATAAAAGTGGCAACATTTTCACCTATCAAGAAATTCCATGTCATCAGTCACTATGAGTTCAAGTCACAAACGATAGTAACTTGTCATGTTCTCACCACGGGATGATGTGGAAATCATGGTGTAATCATGTAATTATTGTAAAGACAAAGAAGTAGAATTCAAAGAGTCATGTATGGACAAAAGAGCCATGTGAAGAAGTCCAAAGGACATGTAATTCAAGAGTCATGTAATTCCAAAAATCATTTAGAGGTCCAAGATTTATATAGAGGTCCAAAGTGTTGGGTTGTGTTATATTCTTTCCACGACTACCCCATGCACAGGGGGGTCACAAGGGGGGTGGTAGTCCCCCTTGTACATTGCGTCGAGGGCTCACAAGTGGGGTGGATACCCCCCTTGTTGGGGGTAAGAAGAGGGGTGATAGCCCCCCTACCTATGTTTTTGTGCATGGATTTTGTACATGGTTTTGGGCATGATGGTTTTCAGTCATGGTATTTTGTAGATCCGGTCAAGGGAACTATTGTTAGTTCTAATCCAGAGTTAATTGATTGGGGTTTATGGATTCTTTGACATGTATATATATGTATTGTAAAATTGAAAGGGACATAATGAAAAAGAAATACGATAGTCCTAGTTTTGGGATCCAGGGGAAAATATTTGTGTATATATGTTTTATGCTCTTGCCATTGTTTATTTTATGTTTTTAGAATTCGTATGCAGGTAACTTTTGTACAGGGTTAAAACATACATTTGGTATCATAATTGTTTTGGCTTCAAGGGGACGCCTTTGCTGCTAAGGGGTTTTACTCAAGCCAGTGGTAGACCTTGTTCAGTGGGAGATCTACGAGATCGATTCTTATGATGAAAGAAGATGGCAAGCAGTGGAAAGATAAATATCAAGAAATTTAATGGTCATAGTTTTGAGTTGTGGAAACTCAAGATAGAAGATTTGCTAGTGGATAAAGATCAGTGGATCACGGTAGATCCGGGTACTAAACCAATAGCAATGTCAGATAAAGACTGGGTGAAGTTGGATCAGAAGGCAAAGAGCACAATACAATTGTGTTCCTCAGATTTAGTAATGTTGAATGTATCAGGGGAATCTTCGGTGAAGGCTTTGTGGGACAAGTTAGGGACTTTATACCAATCTAAGTCTCGGGTGAATAAATTGTTCCTACAGAAAAAGTTGTATAACCTGAGGATGCGAGATAGAGACTCGATGACAGAGAATCTGAACGCATTTAATATTGTGGTAAGGTAGTTATTATCTGTTGATATTAAAATTTTAGATGAAGATAAGTGCATCATTTTTTTGTGTTCTCTACCAAATTCGTGGGAGAGTCTGGTTGTTGCAATAGGTAGCAATGCAGCTGCCTTGCAGTTTGATGAAATAGTCTCATCCTTAATATGATGCCTTGTTTGTACTAAGATATTCTCATAACAAAATCAAAAATAAGTCCTCGATTGGGAGATCTAAATCTCCAGGAAAACTTGTAAAGGTATGATGGAAATGCGGAAAGGAAGGGCACGACAAAAGGGATTGTAAATCTAAAGCTCCTGAGAAAGGAAATGGATTTGATGATGCTCCTTCTGCAAAGGCAAAAGCCACCTCAGATGAAGGTGGGGATGTGTACTTTGATTCTTCTTCAAGTACACATGTATATCATGAGGCATGGTTTATTGACTCAGGTGCATCCTTTCACTTCACTCCCCATAGAGAGTGGTTTTGCAAGTATGAGAAATATGATGGTGGTGATGTCTTCTTAAGGGATGACAGGAAGGCTAGAATTGTTGGTCATGAAAAAGTCAAGTTGAAGTTGCAAGGTGGAAGGATTAGAACACTTATGGGTGTTCTTCATATTCTTGCATTGGCCAGAAATATGATTTCTGTGAGCAAGCTAGATGATGCAGGTGTTAAAACAGTGTTCGAGAAAGATACCTACAAGATGGTTCGGGGAGCACTGGTATTAATGCGGGGAGTTTAGATTGGAAATCTATACAAGCTTCAAGGTAGCAATTTTATTGATGGGTGCAATAATTTTGTGGTTCCTGAAAGTGGAGAAAAAAATCTAGTGGTCTCTGGAGAAAAGTCCATGCTATGGAATCAAAAGCTTGGACATATTAGAGAGAAGGGTCTTCGAATACTTCATGTATGGTAGAAGGTATGTCTAATAGCTCTTTGGATTTTTATTTCTATGAAAATTGTGTATATGGGAAGCATAATTAGGTGAGTTTTCCCTCTGGTGGTAAGAGGGAAAAACAAATATTAGAGCTTGTGCACAATGATGTGTTTGGACCCATGTCAGTTCCCTTCACTAGGTAAGTCTATGTACTATGTATCATTTATAGATGACTTCTCAAGGAATACATGGATATATTTCCTCAAGAAGAAATCTAAAGTCTTTGATAGGTTTAAAGAATTTAAGGCTCTGGTTGAAAACCATACAGAGAAGAAGATAAAGGTGTTGAGGACAAATAATGGTGGAGAATTTTGCAAGGAATTTGAAGAGTTCTATAAGAAGTGTGGTATAGCACGACCGAAGACTAATCAATACACACCTGAGAAAAATGGAGTTGTAAAAAGAATGAACAAGACATTGATGGAAAGGGAAAGATACATGCTCAGTGGTGCCGGGTAAGGATAGGAATTCTAGGCAGAGGCAATGGAGACTGCATGTTACCTAGTTAGCAAATCACCTTCATCAGCGTTGGAGGATAAGACTCCACAAGAGATATGGACTGGCAAGAAACCTTATCTTTCACATCTGAAGGTATTTGATTGTGATGCATTTGTACACATTTCAAAGGAGAAAAGAACAAAGTTGGATAGTAAATTTGAAAAGTGCATCTTTATTGGGTATAAGGATGGTTTAAAAGGTCATAAGATTTGGAACCCAGAAACAAAGAAGGTTGTGTACAGCTGAGATGTGGTGTTTAGAGAGGTGAAAGATGTTATTAAACATGAAGTCCTACCAAAGGAAACTAAGAAGATAGAGTTTGAGCTAAAGGAGGAATAATTAGAATCTACAACAGAAGAGGAATCAAAAGATGAAGAGCCACAAACTCCAGTTGTGAGAAGATCAGTTCAAGAAAGAAGGCAACCAGAAAGGTATAGTCCATCTACTTTATGTTCAATTTTTATTTTTTTTTATCTATTGCTGATGATGATCCCAGAACTGTGAGGGAAGCAGTAGATTGAGAGGATGGAAAACTCTGGAAAGAGGCCATGGTTGATGAAATGGCATCTTTGCACAAAAATGAGGCTTGGGATCTGGTGGAGTTTCCAGCTAGAAAGAAACCCATTGGCAAAAAATGTGTTTTCAAGAAGAACATGAATGTAGAAGGAAAGGTGGAGAAATACAAAGCTCGGTTGGTAGCAAAAGGTTATTCCCAGGTGTCGGGAATTGATTTTGGTGATAGTTTTTCTCCTGTTGCCAAGGTAGCTTCTATTAGATTACTTTTATCTGTTGTTGTTGTTTTTATTTTGAGGTAGAACAGATGGATGTCAAACAACATTTCTTCACGGGGATCTAGAAGAAGAAATATACATGAAGCGACCTGAAGGCTTTGCGGTGAAGGATAAGAAAGAATTGGTAAGCAAGTTAAAAAAGTCTCTATATGGGTTAAAAGAGTCACCAAGAATGTGGTATCAAAAATATGATACATTTATACAGGGACTTGGCTTCACTAGAAGAAAAGTAGATCATTGTGTGTATTTTAAATTAATTGGTGACCGTGTTATATATCTGGTCTTGTATATGGATGATATGTTTTTGGTTGGAAATGAAAAATAAATCATCCAAGATTTGAAGACCCAATTGTCCTCCAAATTCGACATGAAATATCTTGGTGCTACAAACTATATTTTGGGCATGGAAATTAAACGAGATTGAGAAACGAGGAAGTTTTGGTTAAACCAGAGGAAGTATGTCAAGACAATACTGCAAAGGTTTAATATGCAGGATAGTAAAGTGGTGAAGGTTCCTATTCCTGTAGGTTTAAATTTATCTGTTGCACAGTGTCCCAAGGAAAAAGAAGAGGAAGAGGACATGTCCCATGTTCCATATGCAAGTGTAGTCAGTAGCCTCATGTATGCAATGGTTTCTACTAGACCAGACAATGCACATGCAGTAGGAGTATTGAGCAGGTTTATGTCAAAACCACAGAAGGAGAATTGGACAACAGTGAAGCGGGTTTTCGGGTATTTGTGTGGCACTAGTAATTATAGCTTGAGTGGGCCTAATGGTTAAGAGCATGTGTTTCCTCCTAAGAGGTCACAGGTTCAAAACCAGAGGGGGGTAGAGTATGTATGCCTTCGTAGACTTAGCAGTCAAATCGCTGCGCGGAGGTGGGTCCCTTGTCCCACAAACAAGGGGGTCTCATACACCAATTTGGTGTCTGGCTTGGCTGTGACCTTAAAAATGGATATTATTATTATTATTATTATTAATTATGGTTTGTGCTACCAAGGCATACTAGGATTAGACATAGTCTTAGACATCTGGATTAGAGAAGATCTACAAGTGGGTATGTGTTTAACCTATTTGGAGGTGCAGTCAGTTGGATGAGTAAGAGAGTTTATAGTGGCACTTTCAACTACAGAGGCAAATACATGGCAGCCACTCATGCAAGCGAGGAAGCATTTTGGTTGTAGAGATTGTGTTCAAGTATGGGGTTAGTACAACGAGCAATAAGGATATACTGTGATAGCCAAAGTGAATTTTTCTTGGTAAAGAACCCTACTTATCATTCAAAGATAAAGCACATTGATGTTTAGTATCACTTTGTGAGGGATATGGTTGAGGACAAAAAGGTGTTGGTGGTAAAGGTGGACACTTTGAAGAATAATGCAGATGCATTGACAAAGTCTATGAGCACTAAGAAGTTCTCTTGGTGTAGAGAAACAATGGGTGTTGTTGGGTTGGATCAACGACTAAGCTCTCTAGTGGGCCCCTATGGAAAGAAAACAAGAAGTTGGAGAATGTTGGGTTATGTTATATTCTTTCCATGACTACCCCACACATAGGGGGGTCAAATGAGGGGTAGTAGTCTTGGTTGTACGTTGCGTTGGGCATTGTCAGGGGGTCACAGGGGGGTATGCAGGGTGGTAGTAGGCCCCCTACATGAGGTCTGAGACATCACCCCGGGAAAAAAAAATTGGACCCTATATTAGGTGGGCGGACCTACCAATGGTTTTGTGCATGACTTCGCACATGGTTTTGGGCATGATGGTTTTTAGTCCATGGTATTTTGTAGATCTAGTCAAGGGAACTACAGTTATGTTCTAATCCAGGGTTAATGGATTGGGGTTTATGGATGCTAAAACATGTATATATATGTATTGTAACATTGAAAGGAATATAATCAAAAATCAATCGAGTAGTCTCGGTTGTGGGATGCCATGGAAAATCTTTGTGTATATATGTTTTATGTTTTATGCTCCCACCATTGTTTATTTTCTTTTTTTAGAAGTTGTATTTAGGTAATTTCTATATGGGGTTAAAACCTACACAAAGGTCATAGATTTTGAAAAGTCATATGAGAAACTCAAGAGTCATGGGGTTGTGAAAGGTCATGCCTCAAGTTATAAAATAAGCCTCATTACTCATGCAAAAGGCTTTTCATCTTGGCTTTTCCCATAAGGCATTAGAGAGATAGAGATAGTACTTTTAGGGAGCAAGTAGTGCCTCTAATGTTCCACTTTGAAGTTAGTGATGTTCATTGTACTCATGTATCTTGGAACTTTTGCCTAATACTTAAATCCATTCGGCCAACACATTTCCATGCATGGATCATGGATGTTTCGAAACTATTCTTCTAATGTTTGTAGTTTATGTTGGATCTTGTATGTACAAAATTAATTGAAGTATTTTGGTGACTTTGCTGCTAAACTTGTTGGAAATGTGTTATGATGACTTTGATGATCGTAGCATCTATGTGAACTATTTTTCTTGATGTCTAACGATTCTTCTATTTTTATATGTGTGGGTCTCTACTAGATTATTACTATTACTTCTCTCTTAGAGGCTTATTTTTTGTTCCTTGCAATAAAAGAACCTTGATACATTTACAATCGAACATTCCATAAGGCAAACTCTCTTGCTTATTCAAAAGCACATGCGCTACTCTCTCATGATAAGTACTTAAGCCAAGGAAAATCTCTATGTTAATGGAAGTTGAACCATATTTCCATATGGGAATCCTACACCAAATGATGTGAGGTCTAATTGGGACCTCATATCGAGGAGATCCCCTGTATGTTGGTAGGTTCTAGCGCTGTCAACAATATACTTCCATTTTTGCAATTTTGACATTAGGAGAGGATTTTAATGATTGGATACTTAACAAAAGTGGGTTGAGTAGACCTTACTTGATTTTTAGAGGCTAGGAGGCCATGCACATTAGGAATAAGGAAAAAATTAGTTTTTCAGTGGAATGTCGGGGCGACAAGGAGGAGTTTGAACCACCTAGATAATTCACACTAGATGAAGGAGGAGAGAGAAAAAGGAGGTGTGAGTTGGTGGAAGTTGGGGCCCACCCTCGGAGAGAGGATCAACACTTATAAATATCACATGGAGGCCTTCATTTGGGATATTTTTTCTATCTTATCTCAGAAATCAAACTCTCTTGGAGTTGTTGAGCACAAGAAGAGAAGTGTTTCTTAGCACAGGAATTCCAAGTAGAAATTCCACCCTCATTGTAGAGAAATTCGAGTGTCTCCCTAGTGAGGTAATTTAGGAGACCAATCTAGGGCTTCCCTTGAGCTTATTGCAGGATATTTTCTCAGTTGCGCACATTTCTTAGCCACAAAAGGAATACGTGGTAGATCTTTTGGAGTAGCACCAGTGGATTAGAGGATCTGAGCTTTTAAAAAGATTTTTCCCTTGGTTGGAGCTAGAATTTGGTAGCATTTTGCAGGGCCAAGAGTGAGGTTGTCTCTTGGGCCGAATTTTTTTTCCATTTTTAGCAGTGCATAGAGGCCTTTGGATTGTGACTACACAGGCATTGGAGAAAGCAGAGGTTAGAGGAGCTAGGGGTTGGAGAAATTAAGCATTTCCAAAGAGGATTTTTGTAGAGATTTGGGAGGCATTTCAGTGGTGGATTTTGGAGGATTTACCTAAGTATTTTCTTGTAGTGCATAAAACCTACCAAATAGGGGAATTCACACTTCTTGGGGGCTTCTGGGTGAACTGAAATCAATCCAAACCTTTTTTATGGGACTCATTCTAGAAATTCTAGGCAGTGCACAGATTTTGTGGGAGTCATTATCAACATTTGGGTCATCATACTTCTACATGGGTTTTCCATAGCTTGCATAAAAAATCCTAGGTTCCTTTTTTCTCACTCTATTGTACTCAGTTTCCATTGATATTAATAAAATGGATCAGATTTCTTTCCCAGTTTATTTGGTTTACTGATTGTGCAAGCAAGGTTGAAAAATTTATTATTGTATCTTAGTTCATGTTCTTGATATTTACTGTTATTTCCTAGTTCGAATATTACAGTAGTATCATATCATGTTCTTGGAAATTTATGGGAACAAAAGCAGGTGATGCCACCCAAGTATGGGGGAATAGTATTTCATAGAGGCATAGGGCACGGTAGAAGAGGAAAAGGTAGAGGAGAAGATTCTGACCATTTTTCAGATACTAAGCTTGAGCATGTTAGGGAGTGTGAAGCTTGGGACAAATAACACAAGGAGAACCAGGAAACAATGAGAAACATAGAAAGGATGGTTAGGGATAGGCTATAGAGGAGTTAATAATACAAAATAAGACCTTGATAGGTGTGATAATGCAGTTTGTGGGAATACAAATGCAGAACCAGCAGGATCAAGCCCACAATGGAGAGTGTGGTTCCTGGATAGGAGAAGGAAGCCATACATATTCATGCACAAACCAACAACAGAACACCCATGCATATGGACATTTTAGTTGTCCTACCATACCTCATTTTCTTGATGAACCTGAGAGGGAGAGAGAGCCATATTCATTTGCAGATTTGTTGAGGTCCTTCTCTGATGGGATTGATGAGTATGATGCGTTAGACCCCAAGATCAGGAGGGCTTTATCTTTTGGAGAGTTTTACTATTTTAAGGAAAATCATAAGTCGGGAGTAGGATCATCATCTAGAGCGGGTCAATAGAACTAGAACTAGGATGCACAGAAGTTGGAAAGGAAGGTCACAGTCCCCAATTTTGATGGGTCATCTAAGTGTTTGGCTAGTGCATGGATACAAA
Source organism: Pinus taeda (assembly GCA_000404065.3). Lineage (NCBI taxonomy): Eukaryota > Viridiplantae > Streptophyta > Pinopsida > Pinales > Pinaceae > Pinus > Pinus taeda. Next base: position 31,876 of record APFE030361086.1, read on the forward strand.
AGTTAGACACTTACCTCCATTTGAACCCCATGCAAGAGATAGAGGTGATCAAATTTTCCACTTTGCCCCTCTATGGCGATGCACATGAATGGTGGTACCACGGGTTGGTTATACTAGGACACACCACCATCACCTCTTACACATTGTTCTTTAGGAGGTTTACCGAGAAATTTGATAGGAAGGACCCAGAGTTACACTTCCGGGAGTTAGACAACCTAAAGAATACTAGAAGTGCATAGGCATACATGGTAGGTTTTTAGAGATTGGCCTTGATGATTTCTAATATTTCAGAGGCAAGGATGATTGTGTTATCTATTGAGGGGTTAGCAGAGCCATTGCATGGATGAGTGAGGGCTAATAGGCCCGTGACTCTATAGGATGCCATCAACCAGACCATGGACATGCTTGATGCAATCCCCAAGACCAAAGCACCAACACCTCCCACACCCACCTTTCCATAGAGCAGTAGAGACATCAAACCTTTGTAGAGAGAGTTTGCAAGATGGGGGAAAATTTATGATGAGACCGGGATAGACCTCCGAAGGAGGATGTTGTGCCAGGAGCCATGGGCACCTAGACATATATGTACCAAGGGAAAGGCCCATTATATAAAGGTGTTCTCGAATAGTGAGCTAGAGGAGGAGGCTAAAAAGGATACAGTTAGAGGAGAGGGCAAGCCACAAGGTGTAGGAGGAGACCTGCCTTTCATAGTTCCTCATTCATGGGAGTTCCAAGGTACCCGACACTACATACCAGAGGCACAATACAAGGACAACATGTCGGTGTTAGTGGATTGTGCGGCATTGATGTCCAGATGGTGGAGCAGAGATGGATTCCATGCAAACTTTTGAGGGTTTCTCAGTACTTGTATCAAGGAACCAGTCTATGTCATGCACGAGATACCTAACCAAGTTGACCTTGACTATGGGGAACTATTCAGCCACAAATCATTTCTTTGTAGTGAATGTGCCAGATACCAATGTGGTGTTGGGTGTCTAGTGGTTGTATTCTCTTGGGCATGTCACTACATATTACAGGGAATTGGAGATGCATTTCATGGGATCTGATGGGAAGCTGGTTTTACTAGTATGCATGCATTCCTATCCACCATAGACAGTTTCAAATAACCAAATGGAGGACGACTTATAACATGGAGATATAACATGGGCAGTTGAGGTCAGGATTTCAGAGGTGGGTACCCAAGGGCGACAACCACACCTAGACATTTTAACATTGTTCGAGAGGTACGGGAAATATTTAGAGACATTCTGCTAGGTTTTCCACCAGATCATGGGTTTGAGCACATGATTGAGCTGGAGGAGGGATTACACATAGTCATTACCAATCCATATAAACATTGCAAGGCTTACCGGCATGAGATTAATGGATCCATACAGGAGTTTTTGGCATTGGCCCTGTTAGCACTTGGAATTCACCTAGGCTGAGATAGACAAATTCTCAAGGCTACATCAAACCATTTCACCTCGTAGCTAGCCCTACGAGGTATGAGAAGGCTCTCTCGGGTCAAAACTCGATAGATCTTTCAATAGGATGAGTTGACCAATTAGGAACAAAGATTTTAGGCTAGTAAACTGATAAGGGGGATTGATTTAAAGATTTTTGGTTTTTTGGTGGCAATTGGAAGGAGTGCAATTCAGGGTGTGGGGATTGAGCACAGTTTTTGCAGGGGGATCTTTGGGGCAAGGTAGGAGTAAGCGCTGATGCTTTAATCTGAGATGGATGATCAGGGATGATAGAGAAGGAGCTAAAGAGGGAAAACTACTATTTGAGTCCTCTCTAAACAGTAGAAAACATAAATTTTGAACAAACTAAAAGCTGAGCATGTCAAAGCATGTATTCAAACTTTACCACTTCATCTGTCCAAATAGAAGCAAAAGAGAGATGTAGAATACATAAACAAACTTACAAGAACATGTAGAGAACACACCATCAACACAACAATCCACAAGAATCCACAAAGATGTCTGCAAAACCCTGGCCTTCCTTTTCTTTAAATTGCAGAGATAGATGTACAATATACAATAAAACTTTCTCCCACAAGAGTCCAACCTTCCAACCTCTCAAAATGACTAAGAAAACACATAATATAGGCAAGCTAACCTCTTCCCTTGCCTCTAGGGGTCGAGCTCATCCTTCTAGGAACAGTTTGAACTAATTCCAAACTAAGCACTAGATAATAGGCAGCTCAACAACTTGCCTCTATTACTTAGCTAACTGATTCATGCATTAATTATTCACTTTTTACATCAAGGAAGATTCTAGAAGAGTAAAGAGAGGTAAAATCTATCAAAGTGCCATGAAAATATTACATTTATCCATCATCTACAAGTAAAAATAATCAACCATAGTCAAAACAGTGTTTTTTGACCAAAAAAGTCAATTCTGGCAAAGTTAGCTCTCATGTCCGCGCCCCCTGGCTCTCGTGTCCGCGCACCTTTGCAGCAACTTTTGAGTGGGTTCCACTGGTCCAAATCAAGTGCAAGATAGCTCATTGGAAAGCTTGGTCTGTCTACTTTCCATCCCAAGTGGAATTTCTGAATTTGGAGTTGTTTTGCCCCCTCAAAAACCATTTTTCCAAGGTCACTTTCTGCAACTCAAAAAGTGGGCAGAAAGTCATTTTTTTGATGTATTTTGAGCTTTTGGAGGCTCAAATCTCAAAATTAAACTTCTCCCGAGTACTGGTAATTTTTCTCTTGGCATGCCCTTTTCAAAAATGCCAAGTTTGCAAAATTCCGAGCAGTCCTTCAAAATGTCTGCGCGCGCGACGCGGACGCGACACGGAAAAAACCTGTAATTGTACCAAAAATTTGCAAAATGCTCCAAAATTCTCAAAATTTTCATATTTTGATGCTAGATCAATGCTGATCAGTACCATGATGAGTGAGGCCACCCTTACGAGGCCTCCGCTTTGTCTCAACCTCCGTGGATGAAGATCGGTCATCACCTTGCTCATTAGTCTCAGTGGTTGACATGATGTTATTGAGCAAGGTGGAACAAATAGGCAAAATGACCGCTACCCTGCCTGCAAAATGCTGAGAAGTATGTTGTTTTCAAGGGGAAAAATCATGAGGAAAATGTTAGGGGAAGGATTTTATATAAGGAAAGGGAAAATATATACAAAAAACAGGGAACTTTGAAGGAAATAATCACACAATGTCAAACATGCCATCTCATCTCTCATCATTTGCAAATCAATACTTTATTAGGAAAATGTGTGTTTTGATCACCAAGGGAAAGGACAATAAAAATATTCATGATGGAGGGGAGGACGTCATGGGTGAATTAGGGTTTCATTGCATGTTTTGACAATAGAGAAGGAGATTCAATTGCATAGGGAGTTTGAAGATGGGATAGGCAATTGAATTAGGTTTTTCATGAAGGGAAAGGTAAGGGAAAACAGAGTTTAGGAATTAGGGAGGAATACCATGCTATTAGACAAACCCTAGCACAGCAAAACTGCT
>APFE030361089.1:0-20815 GCA_000404065.3 Pinus taeda
ATATTCCACCCATCATATGGGGCATAAATTATTTGAGATTATAGGAAGAGATACTACAAGGAGAATAAATATAATGGGGAGAAAATTAGTTATTATGAAAAAAATGAATTAATTAACATAAATAAGTAAAAGTTATTGAAAAACAATAATGAAGATGAATGGAATGGGAGGAAGGAATGGTCAAGTTATAGGAGAAAAAGTATTAAATATATGATAGAGTTCATAAAATTAATATTTTGAAGAGGCTTATAAACTATTAAATGTTAAAATTTTAATTTAACCTAAAGAAAAACTTATACAAATTAAAAATCTTTGAAGAAGGATTATAAAATAATAGTGGATTTATATATAGTTAACTAGAGAATTGGAAATCAAGAAAAAATTGAGATAATATGAATCGTGGAAGAATAAATAGAATAGGGAAAATCAACTATTATAATAAATTTCAATTAATTATTATAAATGAGTCAAATTTAGTGAAAAATAAACAAAATTTAAATAAAAGGAAGAAAGAAATAAAAACTATAAAGGAAAAAAAAAATATAGGATGAACTAAAAGCTCCTACAATTAAGAATTTAAATAAATTAGAAATATTGAAATTTTAATTTAATTTTAATTTGATTTTAAAAAAATTATAAACATTAACAAAAAAATTAGTTTTATTTTAAAAACAAACAGAAGATTAAAAATAAAATTTAGTTAAAAAATAATTAATTAGAAAATTCAAATTAAGATTGTAAAAATTTTACATTCATATTAAAATTATGACATTAAATTAAAATTTATTTTATACATTTTCTTATTTCTTTACTTATTTATTTAGAGCAATCATTAGAAAATGAAAAAAAACTGAAACTAATAAATAAAAAAGTTTAAAGAGGAAGATAAGTGGATTTTACTAAAGTCCAAGACAGCAAAAATGTGACTCCAAAAGAAAAAATTACTAAGATAAGAGATGGACAGTAAGCGTTGCTACCAAAATTATTAAGGTGTCGTTCAATTTCCAAAACATCCGGGAGAGCACGGTATCTAATATATTAAACGTATTTGATTGCCTGAGACACCATTAGTTTAGAAGCCTTGTGCCTCGAACCTTACAAGCCTTGGATTGATAATTTATTGTTGGAATTATTACACATATATTTTCCCCAATATAGAGGAATGAGAACACTCTATCGAGCAATGTTTTAAAAATATGGCCTAAATTGATGCTACATAAGAATCCACTTTTATTATGCTCTCCAAATAGGACTACCAAAATGTTTTCTTTGATATGGAGAAAGATATAATTCAAAAAATGGATCCCCTTCTCCTTTTAATGTCATATATATAACATAACCTATTAGCCACCTAGGTTTAGCATTTTATCTTCATCAACCCTCAATTAGTGATAACTTTATTTGGATATCTGAAATATACTTGAAATTATACATATTGGGACTCATATAATCATTAGTAACAGGGATGTGGCATCCACCCATACCATGGTGGTCAACAAGGCAGGTCAGTTCATGGGGGGCATAATTTTGGCATATGAGCCCTTATTGAGCTTCTTTTTGCACCATTGTAAATGTATTCATGTGCATGTAAATTCCAAGGCTATGTGCATAATATTTGGAAATTTTAACTTCAAGAAACTCCATTTGATGTCTCACAATGGATCTAGAAGGTTCCATACCTTACATTCCAAATTAGAACATTTAATCTCTCGCTTATGTTGCAATTTGTGTTTGGTTAGATACAAAATTTCCCATATACAAAGAGTTACCATCCAATCATGGCCTTTGTGACTATTGAGCCTCTTCAGAGGATCCTTAAAATGAAAACAATTTACCTTCCATCTCCTTTTTAGCTTGAAAAATGTCTCTAAAGTCATTTTTTCATGGTTTCAATTAGATTTCTACATTTTTGTAAAGATGATAAATTCTGATTCAATTTAGGTTATCTACATTAGACCATATTTTCTTTTTCCTCCAAGAAAATGCATATGAGTTGACACAAAAAATCCAAATTTAAATGTCTTATTTTTGGGGATACCTCAAATTTATATTTCTAAATTGGTGGAACAAGAGTCCGAGTCATTTTTTGGAAGAATGGACATATCCAGAAGGATGTCCTAGGGTAGTTGATTTTTTACCTTAGGAATATATCCAATCTGGATGCGACTTGTTGGGAACCTCCCCAATGGTTGTTCAAAATGAAGGTGATATTATTAAGGTTGAGGTCAACTAGCCAAGTGTAGAGTATAATATATTAAAATAGGATACCATCCACTTCTAATTTTCTAATGGGAGATATTTACTAACATTAAATTTTCTCCTAAGAATTCAACTAGATCTACTATAAGCACCTTGAGTTGGATTTTGGTTCTGAAAATGTGGGCCTTATCCTTACGTAATATCACCTCATATACATTTTAAACAAGGCATCTTTCCACATATCCTATCAGTTGAAAACTAACCATTAGAAGTATGTAGTCAGTGAACATGTCTAAAATTATAACTTCTTACGAATTCTAGCAGATGGAAATAACCCTATGCTATGATTTTGCATCGATAGTTGTGTATTTACAAGCTACTACCCACTTTGAGGCTATCAGTTCTATGGATCAACTAGATCGTTTGGTTTCTTATATAATCATAAGATTTGGTTGATGAGAGAGCTACTTAGTTTTATAGAGACTTTGTTTTCCCTTGTAGTTAAGGACTCTGACATCAACTTGATTCTCATCTCTGCTTGGATTACTGCTCATCTCTGCTTGCATTACCGCTCACTTCGACACATGGAGCAAACATACATTCCTGGTGTCTGCCTATAGACTTACATTCTCCGTGTCTTCCTGCTTTATAACTGTCTTCTCTACTTGCCATTGTTCACTCTGGCACAAAGAACTAATGAGTTGGAATAGAGAGGTCAAAGATGAAGATATAGCAAAGATAGATTTGTTCACACCAAAGAAGAAACTCGCACTCAAAGGTAATGAAACTTTATGACATCATATATATGTCTCATGCTTTTTTCATGACCGACTTATCTTTTCAATCATTCACGATTGAAAATTTTAAATTTATTTCAATTTTTTCTTTTGATGACCCACTTATCTTAAGTTGGTATTTTAAACAAACAAAAAAGAGGTCGATAAATCCAAAACGGATGTCAAAAATGTTTAACTCATCATTTATGGAATAATTGTAAAATAAAATAAAATATTTGGCTTGAATTATTATACAAGATGTAGAATAGGTGGGATGCGTTAATGTTAAGTCACTTCGTGATGTGAATGTCACTCGTTCGTAGTGAAAAAATAGAGAGTGGAGTAAAATAATGGATTTTCTTAAATAACCATATAAATATGGAAAATGATGATCTTAATTGGGGAGGGAGAAAGAGCAAGAAAAAGTGGAGAAATAGGCAAATATATGGTTTGCATATTAATCCCCTATGCATCGTTATCCTCACTCCTACGCTCATGATGGTAGAGGTGGAAAGGGGAGTTAATATGAAAACCATATATAAGATATGGTTTTCATATTATTTTTTTATCATCATTTTCTCTTTTTTCTTTCTTGTTTCTTGTTTTTTAAAACTATTTATTGCATTTTTTTTCTAAATTAAAAATCTTTGTTATCATGTCTTTTTAAACTCTACAGTGTATAATTTTATTTAATTTTCATTTTATAAATAAATTGAAGAGCACTATGTTTAGGACTTGGGTTTATACTTTTTATTCATGATGGTAAACATAATCAAGGCCATGGGTTCAATTATTCCATAATTTTAAGAAAGTGGTGTTATAGAACCACTTTTGCAAGTGAAAGTTATTGTTAATTCCACATTAGTTGGATTTCAAAGATACTATTTTGTCATTTTTTATCTTGGGGATTTATTTTGTTTATTTTTCCTTAATGGTATTGGTTTTCAATGCTTTTTTTATTTTCGGGAAAAGTTTGGCTTGCACAAATTTTGGTTTTTAAGAATACTATTTGAGATGAGTCATGATGTTATGATTAGTAAGTTTATCCTATACTTCTAATTAAAAAGGACCTCCACAGGTTTTTGTTTTTCTTCAGTTGCATGAGGCTTTGTGCTTCATCATGAATTAGTTCCTCGGATACTCCATGTTTAATATCTTCTAGTTCTATTATTGACTTCAAACTACCATTGTTTTATTTTCACTTGGAATGGTGGATGCGCTAATGAAAATATTTCAAATATAAATGAACTATTTTTTAGGGCTAGCTTGAATGATTATTTATAAATAAATGGGTGAGTTATATGATTCCCTTCATGGAATAATGTTGGATTCCAAAAAAATATCGCAAGCCTGAAGAATTTTCAAGATCATGAATTTCTTTAATCTAGATGCAAGTTGTTGGAAATGTCACCAATGGGTGTTCTAGATGAAAGTTCCATTAATAATGTTGAGGTTGATTACCTAATTTAAAATCGTAAGATCTTGAAATGGGATACTTTCTTCTTATAATTTTATAACATTTTACTTTTCGTTTGCAAGCATTTTAATGACATTGAAGTCTCACTCATGGATCAAAGGAGAATCTTCAAGGAGGACATTGAGATAACTTATGGTTTTGAAAATGTGTGCTTTAGATTTATGAAATATATACACATATAAATTTAAAAGGACACAAGTTAACACAGAGCCTATGAGTTGAAAATTGAATGCAAAAACTATTTAGGTTATGAACACATCTAAAAATATAACTTCTTATTAACTCCAAAATATGGAAAGACCCCCTACATGTCCCTATGCATCAATAGACATGTTCTGGAAATCACTTACTCATTTTGAGACTATCACTTCTATGGATTTGCCTAAGTATTTGTTTCTTGAATCATCATAAAATTTGGTTTATCCTAGAGCCACTTCATTTTAAGGAGCCTTTGGTTCTTATTATATTTAAGGCCATGTATGTACTAGGATATTATTTTCAGTGGGGAAGTGGGTTGGTGGAGGGGAATATCACTAAGATCAACTTAACTTGGCTAGAATTGACTAGCATAATTTCTCCCACATCTTCTAGAATTTATTGATTGTTTCTCCTACCCTTCTACTATTCCTCTTTGTGTGCTTTTGGGGAGATTTTAAGGGGGTTCATTTAGCCTCCAAGATAATAAATTAAGTTTTCCATACCTAAGGCTTCCTTCTAACCACTAAAAATACATTTCAATAAGATTTTCTAAGAAATTATTTTCGATGTTTAGGGATTAAATTAAGATCCTTATATTTCCAATTTTTCTCCGTACCTTACATGTCTAGGGAGTCAAGGATCATATCCTCCATTTCCCCTTTGTCTTGATCCATTTCTTTATCTAAAATAGAAATTCATTTAAGGATATGATCCTAAAAATATCTATTGTTACAATGGATTATGACTAATTCCAAAGGGGATATCTGGATGAACCCAAATTCTGCATATCCAATTTATAGGGACATACATGCGTAGTCGAGGGGAGAGTTGCGTGTTGTTGTGTCCAAATGATAGATGAGGTCAAATTTGTTTCTGAGTTTGAATTTCTTTGTAGGTTGGGGAGGAGAAAGGTTGTGCTAAGATCAACAGCCAAAAGGGGGGTTAATGAAGCCCTTTGAATCTTTATTTTAAGGTTGAGTTTTGAGTAGGGTATGGGTTAGGATTGGGAAATTTCTATAAATATGTCCATATTCAGGATACCAACAACACCTAAGGGGGATAAGTTCATAATTGAGGATTTCTGCCATAGATCATCTTAGTAATAAATGTAAATAGGTTTTGGCATGCATAAGAGATATACTTTGTCTTGCTTAGTGACCTTAGAGATTTTGATGACATTTCCCAAAGAATTACTAATCCTTTTTACGACAATTTCTCCATCCCAAAATATATACAGAAACAAATGCATGCATATCCAAGATAGGGAAACTGCGAAGTCCTCCTTGTCTGACACGAATATTCAATCCAGAATAAAAAATATAAGCCAAAATATTGAAGAAATAGGTTATGTCCTCGAATATACACACTCATTAGTCACCATTGAGAAAGGTGATGGTGAGGAAACCTTTCAAACCAAATTCAAACTTGATTTCATTTTTGTTCCTCCATTTTTGTTGTATCCACTATGAGCGACCTCTTTTATTTGACTAAACTCCAAAGAATTTTTTGATGTGAGAATGGTCTCTTGTGCCACATTTTGAAGGTTGTTGCTAGGAGGATTTCATCTAGTTTAGGTAAAAGTCATTGACATGATTGTATTATGGGCTTCTATAGGGTTTGTTACTACATCAATGTTGAATTCCATAGTCCCTGAAATATTATTATGCACTAAGTTGGATGTTGCTTGAGACAAAATAACTATCATAAGGATTGACATGTGCAGATGTGTTTTGAACCACTAATTGGAAGGAGGCAAAATATAGGATTTTATAGCATGGTCTTTTATAAATCCATCATAGATAAATGATAGAGGTTAAATCCCTTCTATCCAACTATTAATTATTGTGAGGAAGACTTATATGCTCTTACATGATTTCGTGTAATGAATTTCTACCTATTTTCAATGCTATCATCTCTGTGTATAATCATTTTGTTTTGCCTAGCATGATATGGGTATTACCTACCATTTACTATGAGCCCCACATTGGTTCTTTTACATTTTTTAGTATCATGCATCCGTTTGGGAATTTTCTCCTCAAATACAAAGTGTGGTTGGTTGTTCTCAATAACATAGACATATTCAACCACCAAGTGTACTTCATTCTCATTTTACTTCTCTTAATGATCCAAAAGTCGACATGCTAAGTTTTTATATGGTTTCCCTTTTTGTAATGAATCTACCATCATTCTCCACCACCTTCAGTCATCTCAGATAAAACTGAATTCCTCTTTCCTTCATGGTTCTTCATAGGATGTATTGAATTTCCTTACTTCATTCCTTGGATTCTTCGCCAGAGAGTCATGTTTGATTGCATGATGGTTCACTTTGGATTGTGTATCAAACATACATTATCGTGTCTTCCTTCTTTATAATTTCCTTCTCTACTTGCGATTGTTCTCTTTGGTGAAATTTACTAAGTTGATACAAAAAGTTCAAAGATGAAACTATAGCAAAAATAAATTTATACATGAAAATTATAAAACTTCCACTAAGATGTAATGAAAATATATGCCATCATATATATGTCTGATTCCTTTTGAAGGAATTATTTATCTTTTCAATTATGGATGGTTAAATTTTTTTTATTTTTTTAATTTCTATTCACAAGATGACGTCATTAATGTCATGAAATTATTAAGGAAACCACGTATAAACATTGGTCTCACAAAGATAGTGTATGCAAGCACCCATTCACTATCTCCATCACCATCTCATTTCATCCATTGTCCTTTCCTCATCCATACATGACCTGTCCTCAATTTGTATTGCTCAGTAAATAAGCATGATATATTAAAATCTAAAAGGTGTTTCTCCACAAGAATCATGACCTCCAAATATTCAAGTAGTACTAATCAATAGGAACCGACACCTCCAAATATTCAAGAATGTTGTCCCACAAGAAACAACATTTGCAAAGCAATGTCAATAATTCAATGAGCAAGATATTTGCTTGTATGAGGACATGAAAATAATGAGGCATGGGGTGATTTTGGGCCTTGAATATGCCTACTTTTCCATTAGACAATATCACCATTCATACTTTAAATCCCCATGTTTTTAACTCATCCCGTATCATAATTCTTCTCTTTGTCAACAAATCACATTTTGCCACCTATTGTTGATTATCATTAGGTTCCATTGCCGAAATTCTTCACAAGCTAGTAAAACTAGTTAGAGCAGTTTAAGTACGGAATCAAATTGTTGTAGGTGAAAGTATGGAGTTTGTGATCAAATGGTGAAGAATATCGACATTTCAAGACTTGAATCATGATTAAAATACCTTCTTTCATATAACAAAGCAATGGTTCAGAAAAACTCATCACCAAAAGGAAGTTAAGGTTAAAACAATTCTTAAGTACAGATCTTAAGTAGAGAATTTCTGAATAGTATTTCATCTTGTGGATATTAGGATGAATGAATTATAGAAGAGCAGGATACATTTTAGGTAAAAAATAATTGACATGATTATATTATTTGTTGCTATAAGGTTTGTTACTACATCAACGTGGAATGCAATAGTCCCTGAAATATTATTTTTCACTGAATTGGTTGTCACATGGGACAACATAACTATGAGAAGGATTGCCATGTGTAGATGTGTTGTGAACCCCTAATTGGTAGGAGGAAAAAGATAGGATTTTATAGAATGGTGTTTTATAAATCCATCATGGATATATGATAGAGGTTAAACCTCTTCCATCGAGCTATTAATTATTGTAAGGACAACTTATAAGCTCTTACAGGATTTGGTGTAATGAATTCCTACTAATTTTAAATGCTATCATATATGTGTATAATAATTTTGTGTTCGATGACATGATACGATTATTACCTACCATTGACAATGAGCACCATTTGGGAATTTTCTCCTCAAATAAAAAGAATGGTTGATTGTTGTCAATACCATAGATACATTCAACCACCAAGTGTACTTCTTTCTCATTTTACTTCTCTTTATAATCCAAAAGTTGATGTGCTAAGTTTTTACATGGTTTCCCTTTTTGTAATGCATCTAGCATTGTTCTTTGCCACCTTTGTTCATCTGATATTAAATTGAATTCCCCTCTCCTTCATGTTTCTTCATACAATCTATTGAATTTACTTACTCCATCCCTTGGATCTACCCAAGAGAGTCATCTCTGATTGCATTATAGTTCACTTTGGATTGTGGATCAAACATACAATCCTCATGTCTTCCTTATTTTTAATTTCCTTCTCTACTTGGCATTGTTCTCTTTGGTGAAAGTTACAAAGTTGGTACAGAAAGGTAAAAGATGAAACTGCAACGAAAATATATTTGAACATTCCAAATATGAAACTTGCACTAAAATATAATGAAAATATATGCCATGATATATATGTTTGATGCCCTTTCAAGGAATTATTTATCTTTTCAATTATGTATGGCTGGAATTTTTTTTTATTGTTTTTAATTTCTATTCACAAGATGACATCATTAATTCCATAAAATGATTAAGGAAACCACCTACAAACATTGGTTTCACAAAGACAGTGTATGCAAGCACCCATTCACCATCTCCATCGAAAACTCATTTCATACATCGTCTTTTCCTCAATTTCTATTGCTCAGTAATTAAGCATGACATATTAAAATGTGAAAAGTGTTGCTCTATAAGAATCTTCACCTCCAAGTATTCAAGTAGTATTTCTCCACAGGAACCAACTCCAAATATTCAAGCAATGTTGTCCCAAAAGAACCAACATTTGTAAAGCAATGTCAAGAATTCAATGAGCATGATATTTGTTTGGATGAGGACATGCAAACCCTCATGCATGGGGAGATGTTGGGCCTCGAATATACCTATTTTTCCAAGATATAATATCACCATCCATAACATAAATCCCTATGTTTTTAACTCATTCTATACCATAATTCCTTAACTTCTCACCAAATCACATTTTGCATCTTGTGGTTGATTAACATTAGGTATCTTGGCTTTTCAATGATTTTTCCATGATTTTTCCATGATTTTCTAAGGATTGTTTTTCGAAGTTCCTTTATCACAGGGATCCATTGCCAGAATTGTTCACAAGTCAGTAAAACTAGTTATAATAGTTTAAGTACAGAATTAAATTGTTGTAGGTGAAAATATGATTTTTTTTGTCAAATGGTGAATCATCTCAACATTTCGAGACTTTAATAGTGCTTAAAATACCCTCTCTCATATAACCAAGAAACCGTTTGGCAAAATTCATCACGAAAAGGAAGTTAAGGTTAAAACGATTCTTAAGTACAGATCTTAAGTACAAAATTGTTGAACATGAAGGTTTCTGTCATGAGCGGTTTTGGTTCTAAATGGGTCAACTATGTGGAGGACCACGATTTCGATAAATCACTTCATGCTTAAACAAGGGACAATTATGTTACAAGATAACACAACTTAGTGTAATTTAATTGAAGATCCTTAACAAAGATGCATAGTCGATTTAGAGTAATCAAAATGCCCATATTGGTTACAGATTGTTGAAGTTTCCATAGTTAGAATTATGACAATTAAATCTGCATTTGATAGTTTCCTTTAAAGCGCTAATGTAATTGAACTCAAGGAGGAAATGAAGACAATGTAATGTTGAGTTGTTAAAACTCGATTTCATAAGATCCTAGACTATGTATGTTTGCATTTAAGCATTGATTTAGATTAGTTTGGACATATTTGACTGCGAGTTATGATGTTTAAGTTTTTATTTCCATTTCACTACAAAAAACTCGCTCCAGGCATGGGAGGGCCCAACACTTTTGGAAATGAGCCTAATAGCTAGTATAGATTATGATTTACGTGATTTTGAAGAGTTAGTTTCCATCAATTTAAATTTTGCAAAGTGTGCAATCTTGCAATTAAACTTTGGTTTGATTCGTACACCTGTGTGTAGTAATCATTTGTATTGAAGGTTGATTAATCAGAGAGATTGTTTTTGTTGACTATGGTACTATAGTTCAACATCATTAAATACATGGTCGGATAATAATTTGAGAACCATACTCTCTTATCTCCATTGACAAGTGATCATGAATGCAGTGAGATTATGCAGTTAAGAGTGTCACTATTATGGAATGGATTTAAAGTTAAAATAATTTCTGAATATGCCTGTGTTCTGTCCTATAGAATCACCTCTGAGTGGAGTGTTTCTCATGCATATTTGAATCCTGAACAATTGTTCATACCTAATTTTTGTAGTAAGGTGTTTTAAGAATAATTGGAATGGTTTTGTTTTGATAATGGCAACATTTTATTTTGATTAGAAAAAGCTTGCGTTGATGCAATACTTATACTAAATTGATTCTTTATTGTGATTCAATTTAATTAAACCATTTGCAATGCGACTTGATTTGGGTAATTCTATCCTGAAAAGATTATTGCAACAGTATAAGAACAAAGTAGTTAATTTTGTTTTAGAATGGTTATTGCAGTAGTTTTAAATTAAAATAAGCTTTGATCATTAGGTCTTTTAATTTGAGTGTGTTAAATTAGGCAACATAGAAATATTTATTTCAAACCGTCATTTTGAAGATTTGAAGGTGTGAACTAGATAGGATTAAGAGATAAGTTTCAATGCTTATTGATTTGTGTGACCCTAGGAATTAGATAGTTACAATTTTTTTTTTAATTATTGTTATTTTTTCAATAGAATAGGGTTTATTTTAACTGCAAGTGTGATTAATTTCCTGCATTAGATTACGATTACCTTCTTGGATTAGATTAAGTGTGTTTATTTTCAGGCGCTAGATTATGGTTACTTCATTGCATGTGTGGTTGCTTTTGTATACTAGATTAAGTTTCATTCCATTGCAATACTGGTTACTTTTGAAAATATAGTTCCATTTCCCTACATGTCATTTTTTTGATCGCTTTGAATTTTATAATTCGATTGCTTGAGACACCGTTCTTTGGAAGCCTTTTCATGCTATACGTAATTTAGAAATAGGAATTCTATATTAAGATAGGATAGATGCTCTGATCCTACATTACCTGCACTGATGCTTTGAATCTTACGAGTCTCAAATTGATAATTTAATGTTGGAATTAATACACGTATAATTTCCCCAAAATAGAGGAATGAGAACATTGTATTGAGCCACATTTTCAAAATATGGAATAAATGAATGCTACATAAGCATCCAATTTTTTATTCTCTCCAAATAAGAATACCAAAATGTTTTCTTAGATATGGAGCAAGATATAATTGAAAAAATGGAACACCTTCTCCTTTTAATGGAATATATATAACATAACATATTAGCTATCTAGGTTTAGCGTTTTAACTCCATCAACACTCAATTACTGAAAACTTTATTTGGCTATTTAGAATATACTTGAAAGTATACATACTGTGACTCATATAATCATTAGTAATGGGGATGTGGCATCCACCCATACCATGGTGGTCAACATTGCAGGTTAGGTTGTGGGAGGCATAATTTTGGCATATGAGCTCTTTTTGAGCTACTTTTTGCACCATTGTAAATGTATTCGTGTGCATGTAAATTCCAAGGCTATGTTCATAATATTTGGAAATTTTAACTTCAAGAAACACCATTCGATGTCTCACAATGGATCTAGGAGGTTCCACACCTTACATTCCAAATTAGAACGTATGATCTCTCGCTTATGTTTGCAATTTGTGTTTGGTTAGATAAAAAAATACATGGATACAAAGAGTTACCATGCAATCATGGCTTTTTTGACTATTCAACCTCTTCATAGGATCCTTAAAATGAAAACAAATTACCTTCCAACTCGTTTTTAGCTTGAAAAATGTCTCCAAAGTCCCTTTTTCACGGTTTCAATTGGATTTCTAAATTTTTGTAAAGATGATAAATTGTGAATCCATTTAGGTTATCTACATTACACCATATTTTCTTTTTCCTCCAAGAAAATGCATATGAGCTAACAAAAAAAATTCAAATTTAAATGTCTTAATTTTCGGTCTAGCTCAAATTTATATTTCTAAATTGGTCGAACAATAGTCCAAGTCATTTTTTGGAAGAATGGACATATCCACAAAGATGTCCCAGGCTAGTAGATTTTTTACATTAGGAATATATCCAATCTGGATGCGACTTGTTGGGAACCTCCCCTATGGTTGTTGCAAATGAAGCTGACATTAATAAGGTTGAGGTCAACTAGTCGATTGTAGATTATAAGATATTAAAATAGGCTAGCATACACTTTAATTTTCTAATGAGAGATATTTACTAACATTAAATTTCCCCTTAAGAATCAAACTAGATCTACTAAGAGCACCTTGAGATGGCTTATGGTTCTGAAAATGTGGGCTTTATCTTTAGCTAATATCGCCTCATATACGTTTTAAACGAAGCATGTTTCCACAGATCCTATTAGTTGAAAATTAACCATTAGAAGTATGTAGGTGGTGAGCATGTCTAAAATTATAACTTCTTGTAAACTCTAGCACATGGAAACAACCCTATGTTACCCTTTTGAATCGATAGTTGCGGATTTACAACCTACTACCCACTTTGAGGCTATCAGTTCTATGGATCAACTAAATCATTTGGTTTCTTAAATAATCATAAAATTTGGTTGATTAGAGAGCTACCTAGTTTTATGGAGACTTTGTTTTCCCTTGTAGTTAAGTACTCAGACATCAACTTGACTCTCTCATAGTTGACTAGAATTTCTCCTATATTTTATTAAATTTGTTGATTTCTTGTATTTCTCTTATACTTTTCCTCTTTCTATTGTTTAGCTTGGTATTAAAGGGATTCATCTAATCTATAAGGTGAGAACCTATGATTTTTATACATATCAATTCCTTTTGAGATACGAAATGAGATTTAAGGTAGCCTATGCTCAGAATTTTTACTTGGTGTTTAGGGATAGAAAGGTGATCCCTTCCTTTCCAATCCTTTTTCTATACTCGGGAGATCATGGGAATGAAGATCCATATATCCTATTTTGCATTTTTCCTAGTCCATTTCCGCATTGACCAAAATAATTTCGCAGAGGACTAGTTCTTGAAAATATTTAGCATTAGAGGGGATCACAACTCAGTAAAAAAGAGTAATGTAGGAGGAACCCAAATCCTACATATCCAATTCAATCCAAGTGATTTATGAAAGTGACAACTGAGGTGTTTCTATGTCTAAATAAGCCAGGGGTTCAAATTTGTTGTTGAGCTTGGATATTTCTCTAGGGTGTGGAGGAAGAGGGGCATGCTATAAAAAATAAGAAGGCGGCTTGATGATGCCCTTTAAATCTCTATCGTTGAGCTGAGCTTGTGGTGAGGTGAATTTCCATAAATATTCCCATACCCATCAAGGGTTTTCTTCCATAAATCATACCGGTAATATATTCATCAAGCTTGTGGTGAGAAATTTTTATAGAGATACCCATATTCATCATGGGTTTTGTTCCATAGATCATACTTGTAGGTGTATAAATATGTTCATTTAAACACATACACATGCATAGGAAATGTTTTTGGCTTGCTTAATGGAATTAGAAATTTTGACAATTTTACCGAAAGGATTTACAATCCTTTCATTTTATTCTTCTTCCCAAAACTCATGTGGAATTGAGTACATTTATATCAATACTAGGATAATTATGAAATCATACTTTTTTGGCATAAATATTTTGGTCCAAAATAGAAAATATAAGCCAATAAAATTGAATAAATAGGGTTTTTTTTCACATATACACAATTGATCTTCAAATATTGGCAAAGATGATGGCGGAGAAGCCATTGGAACCTACTTTTAGCTTTACCTATTGTTTGGGCCACCACTTATTCCTTAGACATTACTTGTGAACTCTCTTATTTGGTCAAATTTCCAAGAATTTTGTAAGAAGAATTTTTTGGAAAAAGAAGTATTTTTTCAAATTTAATTCATCCAACATTTTGAGTGGCTACACCACCCATTATCTGGGACATAAATGATTTGAGATGATATGAAGAGATTCTACAAGGAGTATAAATATAATGGGGAGAAAATTAGTTGTTATAAAAAAATGAATTAATTAATTGAAATAAGTAAAAGTTATTAAAGAAAAGAAAGAAGATGAAAGGAATGGGACAAAGGAATGGTCAAGACTTATAGGAGAAAAAAAATTAAATATATGATAAAGAAGCATAAAGGTTCATAAAATTAATATTTTAATTTGAGATGATACAAAGAGGTGCTACAAGGAGCATAAATTGCACGGGGAGAAAATTAATTGTTAAGAAAATAATGAATTAATTAATAGAAATAAGAAGAAGTTATTGAAAAGAAGAAAGAAGATGAAAGGAATGGGAGGAAGGAATGGTCAAGAGTTATAGGAGAAAGAATATTAAATATAAGATAGAGTAAGGTAAAGGTTCATAAAAATAATATATTAAAGAGGCTTATGAACGGTTAAATATTAAACTTTTAATTTAATCTAAAGAGAGACTTATACAAGTTAAAATTCTTTTAAGAAGAATTAGAAAATAATAGTGGATTTAGATATACTTAATGAGAATTGGAAATCAAGAAAACTTTGAGATAAGAATCCTAAGGAGAATAAAAAGAATAGAGAAAAATCAGCTACTATGACAAATTTTAATTAATTATTATAAATGAGTCAAATTCTTGAAAAAATAAACAAAATTTAAATAAAGAGAAGAAGGAAATAAAAAATAATAAAAGAAAAATACATTAAAAATAACATAGGATGAAGTAAAAGTTCCTAAAATTAAGACTTTAAACAAAATTAGAAAATATTAAAAATTTAAAAGTTTTAATTTAATTTTAAAAAATTTATAACATTACCAATTAACTTTTAATGTAATAATTTGTTCAAAAATAGATAATTAGAGAATTACAGATTAAATTTTCAATATTCATTAATTAATAATCTATAACAGTTAATTAAAATTTATTTTAATTTTTATAGTTCTTTAATTTGGTTTATTTAGAGTAATTATATGAGAAAATTGAATAAAAAAAAAAAAAAAACGTAAACTATATAAATAAAAACAGTTACGGAAATGAAAATATAGGCCATTAAATTAACAGTAAAAATTAACATGGATTTTACGAATGCGCCAGGCACAATGTCCAGGCCAGAAAAAGTGACTAAGCAAAGGAAATAAAAAACATAATAAGATAAGAGATGGATTTAGGCAAGCTTTCCATATTAAAATTATTAAGATTGTCGTTCAATCTTCCCAAACATTCAGGAGAAGAAAGATATCTAATATATTCCCCAATTTGATTCAATTTCAAATTAAAATTTGGTTCCATGACTGCTTTTGGGAGGCATTTGATTGGAAGCTGTTGATTTAAGCATAACTCACCCACATGGTTTCGTTATCGTCCCCTCCAGGGCTGGTTGTTGCATGGACGTTGGAAGCACTAGTCTTTGAGGTTTCATTTTGCAGGATCGAGTGAGCCAATTTTACTACAGAAGGGAGTTTCAATCTTCACTACGGTAGTGTGTGCTATATGTCAGGCGGGTTGAGAAATTTGATTCGAGGATCATAATTTACATTGAATATTTTTTTATGTATGATTTTAAAATATTTTATTTTAACATTTTTTCTATCTATATATGAAGTTTTTATAGATATAAATTACTTAATATACAACTTCCAATAGTTTATTTAAATATTTTGTTAAATATTTTTGAAAATGATTTGAGCATCTTACTATTAATTACTTTACAACATATTTATTTTCTTTTATGATAGTTCATATTATTTTTCTATTTAGAACATAAGATTTATTTTTTATATTTACATATTTACACAAAATAGATTTAAATGCAGATAAAATAAAAAACATATTTATCAAACAATATTTCATCTTATAGATATTAGGATGAATCAATTATAGAAGAGAAGGATAGATTTTAACTTTAAGAAATCCTCCATATTCGTCCTCCAACTAGACAATTTGGAGATTTATCTCTAATCTCTTAATTAACCCGAGTAGTATGATAAGCACGAAGAAGAACAATGAGAACCAAGGATAAGTACAATGCGAAAATGCGTAGGTGGATTTTCACCTCGGTTCTATAGTCCTAACGAAAATCGACAACTACAAGATCTATATGGGAGGTCGAAGAGGAAGAAGAAGTTGTTGTACTGCATGATGCTTTGTCAGAGGTAGGTGTGAAGGAAGATATTCTCTCCCACTCATCAGAATCGACACCACTTGAGACATTGAATGCCGCAACGACGCAACTTCTTGAGTGCACAAAATACCAATCTTGATCACTCTAATCCCTTCTTCCCATGAATAGCTACCCTCCAAAGTGGAACACATAAATTTTAAATCTCTCTCCAGGTTATACATTCTCCATGCCTTGTAAGTGATTAATTTCAACAAAACATACAACTTTAGTTAGAAAAGATTCATACTACTATGGTCATGTCTAAAAATATCTACTTCAAAGATGAGATCCACTGATACGAAACTGCTAGATCTTTCCACCACCTGATCACGCATGAGTTCACTACTAGATCTTTCCACCATCTGATCATGCATGATTTCATTCCAGTTCATCTATTACATGAAAAATTCCAAACTAAACTCAAGTTTGACCTTGTCCAACTAGAAAATTTGTTGTCCCAAACATAATAAAGAATCATGTTTCTAGTTGCGCCTCTTCTCCTTGCATGAGTAGTAACTCTAAATAACCATCAAACAATGTAGCACATTCCAAAGCTCAACATCATACTAAACAAGATAAGTATGTCATGCCTCTTTAAATTTCTTTAAATATTAAGATTTTGCCAAATATTTGCCATATTTTTATAATCGTGTGTCATTTTAGTAGAAAATTTTGTGAAATGAAACATTTTTGTGTAGATCATTTTTAAAGGCTCTCTTAATTTTGACAAATATAAAATATTGGCAGGCTAGTACATCGAGCGGTGGGTGAGGACAAGCCTCTAGGTAGGTTTACACCTCCACCAATGCATGGTTATCTTACATTTTATGTTATATAGTTAAGTTCACAACAACAAGAAGTGAGAGGTAGGTGGTAGACAATGTTCCTGGACACTAATGTCCACTCGGCCCCACTCTATGCTTTTATCATTTTTTGGTGATCAACGATATGGATCAAACCTCGATCAATATTCTTGCACACATAAGATTAAGGCTCTTTGTCAATGAATGATGTTGTCCTAATAACTATTTCCATGTCAGTGTTGCATTCACGTATGAGTGTTAAAACTATGTTGCTTGCCTATCCTAGAAATATAAGCATATATGAAATGAATTATCCAAGAATGGTTTAATAAAACATGAAGGAAATTTCCTTGATCGCACTTATAGGGGAGATCCTCCACTAACTAAGTGGGTGTATTTTAAAACTATCATAAATTCCCAATTCTACCATGTCTTATATATACAGAGCTAGTGGATATAGTGGTATGACTTTAAGTCAGGATATGGGTAGACTGTAGAAGACTATACAAGAAAATTAAGGAAGATGGAAATAATGTTGGGTATATTTCCTAAGAACCCAACTATAATGTTCAAGTATCTAGGGTGTTGTCATAGCCATTTATGAAAATAGTTAATAGTGTTCAAAACCCATAACTATGGATGAGGCTTGTGTACAACCACAATCCCTAGAAAACATAGACCATAAGAAAGAGAGTAGTTAGTTCAAAACAAAAAGTCCATGAAGGTGCTTCAAAGGAGGAAAATAAGAAGTGGAAAGGAGGAAGTAACAGGAAGGCTACAACCACCTCATACTAGTGAAAGCATCCTATAAACCAAAAGAGGTGTTGGGAATCACATGAAAATCTAATCCTAAAGAACCATTGGAAGGATGTGAAAATAAAAATTGCATAGCCACATGTTCGACCAATTAGGTGGAAAGAAGCTTAGACATCGATGCAATTATTATTTTCACATCAATGTAGAGAAGGGTGAATTTGAGTAGGCTTTAGAAAAAGGAAGAGAAGAACATGATCAATCTCTTTCATATAAAAATAGAGGTCAAGAAGAGAAGAAGTGATGCTATATTAAACTTAGGATCATAGGTGAATCTTACATTAGTAGATTTGGTTCAAAAATTTGGACTAGAGTTTCATTACCATCCTATCCATATCCATGAGGGAGTTTCATGAAGAGTGTATCATCACATGAGATGTACTTAATATCGATGGGGAAATTTTTATCCATCACATAATAAATATTGCAAACCAAAAGACAATCTAATAATGTATGTGCATATGTTACAAATATTATGATAAGCCTCAACTATCTTCACTTTAACAAGCAATGCTAACAATAGGTTTGTCCTTAAACTATGCTCATGAGCTTCAACTATTGTAATACAATTAATGTATCCCAAATATGAGCCTCATGAACATAGTATAGATAGTACAAGGTCAGTCATAACGATAATTTTAATTGTCAAGAAACTTCACCGAAACTTTCCTAAGGCTTTTTATTTCAACATAACGTGGGTGAAGATTTGTTGATTTTTTTTAATTCATGGTTGCATTGACTTTTAATAAATTAAATTAGATTCATGCCAAGTGGCTCTCCGCCCAACAATTTCCTAGAGATTTGAGATTATTCCAATCCTAATCAATTCACATTCTAATTATATTAAGAAATTAATAGGTAAGCAAATTGTATTTAGGAAAATGTTCTAATTTACAATAAGATGTGTGATTTCTATTTTTTGTCATGTTAAATTACATTAGTGACACTTAGGTGGGTAAATTAATATATAAGCAAATTTTAATTAGCAAAATAGTCATTCCAATATTATGTGTTATTCTTTTTTTTCCCAAATTAAATTTGATCCATAACCTTTTTATACACGATTAATCTAGTACGTATATGCATTACTAAAGCAGCCTTCATGCTACAATAAGTTTTTATTACAATATTTTTTTTTAATTATATTCATGGCACTATCTAAACCACATTAATATTATTAATTATCAGGTGTATACTCATTTAATTCTTATATATATAAACATATTTTTAAATTTAATTATTAAAAACAATATGGACAATTCTGTTGCGGTATGCTGCCAGAGATGTTCATTTGTTAATAATTTTCTCCTATAATTAAAAAATGAAATATAAAAGGCTAGACAACATTTATAAACGTAAACCTTGCATATTGCAAATTTCGAATTTATGTACTTGCACAATGACCTATCGTATCGATTGAATTCTAGCCCCAAACTCTTCATACAAAAGTCAAAAACAATGTGGTAGAAACGGAAATTCGTTAAAAAAAATTTAAAAAAATTGCATAAACAGTTCGACACCCGCATGAATTAAATATCTAAATCTAGTTCGAGTGGTTTACGTATTGCTGATCCTCTGATCCAGTCTTCCGCTGCGAGGATTCCACATCCTCCGGACCATCTACAAAATCTTCTTTATAAATGTCAACACCCCACAATGTCAATTTCTTCCTCTCACGAAGAGAATTATGATCCGACGATAAGATTGGCTCATCAATATCGTTCTCATGGATTTCACCGGAATGAGAATCCAAATCACCACGGATCTCTTTCAGTTTTTCCTTTCCTCCAACTAAAAAATCTTCGATCTTCTCACTGTTTCCAAAAGAACCAGGTATAGGACTATCTACTTCCTCGTGAAACTGTGGCAGATAACTGTATTTTTCCTTCGAAGGACGGCTTATAAGATGCTTACCTGTATCGCCAGGATTTGATATAATTACTTGCTGTCTATTTTCATTGCTATATTGGGCTCTCTGTCTAATAATTTTGGGTTCCGTGGCCTGATATGAGTATAACCTACCATCGAGTAAAAGCCCTACATCGGTTCTTTTCCATTTGTTAGAATCGTGCATCCGTCCGGGCATTTTCTCCTCAAATACAAAGCGTGGCTGGTTGTTGTCAATACCATAGACATGTTTAATGACCGAGTTTACTTCTTGCTCGCTGTACTGCCCTTTATGATCCAAAACTCGCCGTGCAAAGTTTTTATATGGTTGCCCTTTCTGTAATGCCTCCACTATCGTTCTTCGTCGCCTTTCGTCATCTCTGATTAAAGTGAATTCCTCCTTTCTTGGTGGTTCTTCATGCGATCTATTGAATTGTTTTCCTCCCTTCCTTGGAGTCTGCCGAGCAGACTCATCTCTGCTTGCATTACCGCTCACTTCCGCACGTGGAGCAGACTTACATTCCTGGTGTCTGCCTGTA
>APFE030361091.1:0-42531 GCA_000404065.3 Pinus taeda
ATCGACTTTTAAATTATATAGCTAGAAACTTGCATGCAGCGTGATTGATTGTTGCTAGACCCCTTCGGGGCTAGTGGGATCCACCTCTGTCCGCAGAGGGGATTTACCTCCGCAACACTTTTGTTCCTCAAAATTGGTCAACTATATCAAAATATGCACCTACAGCAGTTTCGTAGCACGCTACGAAACTGCTGTGTAATTCAAAAACACAGTTTTATGCCAAAATTTGACTTCTTCGAGTTTTCTTTCCTTTGAAATGAATTTTCCATATGCCATGAGGTTGTTCAAAAGTGAATAAACTAACACCATTCTTCAAAGTATACTTCAAGAGGTAATTCATCAAGACTTTGGACTCAACCTTACTTGCTTATGTGATATCTTTCAATTACAGATGTTCTTCACGCTGGCTTGGTTATTCTTCTTTGGACTGGTTCTCCTATAGATGATTCACTTCTACCTTCTTTGACCTGACCTTTCCCTTTAGAAGCTTGCAACCATAAACTAATGTGAGACATTTTGGTATTAGAATTCCTAAGTGATAACAGGATCCATGCCTTTTTCTTCTGTAGGACAAAGCAGCAATCCTTTCCAAGGTTGGAATAACCCTAGGCTTAGTGGTGCCGGAATTGGGAATCCATTTTTCGGCCAATATGGGAATAGGCCATATACCATGGTTAGTTCATTCCAAAGTATTCCTCCCCTAGCTTCGGCTTGGAATCCATATTAGGGGTTATCAACTCCTTATAATCCTTTAGGAGGAAACTTTGCTGGGTATGGTGGATATACGACCCTTGTTGGTCAAACTCTGAGTTTTGTTGGGTCACAAGGCTTGCCTTTTGGCTCAGTAGGTTCTACTGGTTACTTCAGGTAGCCTGGTGCCTTCCAAAATCTAGACCAATCTTTTCAGAGCTTTGGGAGTTCCACCTAGTCATGGTGGAATCCCCAAGCCCCTCCTAGACTTCCGTTTCTGGTAACATTGAACTTGCCATATCTCACTAAGTTAACTAATGACCTAATCAACTACAATCCAACCTGGCCTCTGGTCCCTAATAAACTCCCTTCAGACATTCCAAAATTCGAAAGGAAGAGTGGTGAGGACCCGTGCGACCATGTAACCACGTTCCACTTATGGTGCTCATCGAACTCCCTGATCGATGACTCGGTTAGGTTGAGATTATTTCAATGCACCTTGACTGGTAACGTGGCCAAATGGTATATAGAGTTTCCTGGGGGCAGCTTTACATCATTCTCCAACTTAGCAAATATTTTCTTAAACCATTTTCAGTTGCCTGTCCGGTATGATCACGGAACCGAACTACTACCCACTTTTCGTCAGGATAGGGCAACTCACATTTCTGACCATATTCAGAAATGGAGACAAAGAAAGAGGCTCATTAAAGCGGAAATCCCTCGGGAGTACCATCTCGAGTGGTTTTTGAAGTCTTTGTTACCTGAGATCTCCAAATATGTCTCCATGTCTGGGGTTTATTATGAGGAGAAAACCATTTTTAGGGTCCAACAATTAGAATTGATCTACTCTGAGTCTGGGATCCTACAAAAATACTTGCCAGATGCTCTTGGGTCTAAGGTTGACGTAGCTAAGCCGAAGCCAGGTCCCCACGCGGATGGTATTGTTGGGTCAGTAGACACGAATACGGTGAACTTGTTGAATCAATTGCAGCAGTTGTCCTTACAAACTGCTTCTAACAACCAAGTCACATCGTCTAACCCTACAGCTTCCCAAACTTCTTCAATTAATGTCGTCCAATCTGATAACCCCAAAGGAAATCAAAATTCCAATGGGAAAAAGAAAGGACGAGGTAAGAAAAAGAACCAGGATGGGAAGCCTGATGCAAATAAACCCGGCAATAATGTTGGTGGTGGTAGAAATGAATCAAAAAAGAAAGTCAAGTTTCCATGCAAGTTGTGTAGTGGAGACCATTTAACTCATCTTTTCCCCAAGATTGAAGATGCTCAGCACTTGTTAGGGCAGCAAGGGACTTCCAATTCCCAAGCTGTGTTAACCAACCCTTTTCCCCAAGGGCAGCAACTTCTTGCTGGCATGAGTTCAAACCCTCGAACCTCCTCAAGGGGCAACCAGGAAGGGGAAAAGTCGTCAAATGTTTCCATGATGGGTTCTAACGTCCATGTGACTTCTCGGTCACGTGATTATGGTGAAGCCGAAACTTCCAAGGACAAGGCTGTTCCCGGAAGTACTGACCTTCATATCGAGCAACCCCCTGTTGAGACTATACCACGGATACCGAAAGGTTCTGCTAAACGTGTGACTATTAATCCTAATGCTAGGGCCACCCAGAACTACTCCATTGTGGAGGATCTGGCTCAAAGTTCGTACGCCATGTCCACTTTACAGGTTCTCTAGTTGTGTTCGGCTCAGAGAAGTGCTTTACTTTCCGGGATAGGAGTAGTTGATCCAACTAATTATTTAGTGCTTACTTTCGACATGTTAAATGTCAAAAACTAACTCCCTCATCACATGGCTTTTCAAATAAAGTCTACATACTGGAAAATTAACATTTTTTGTACCATTATTGATGAAGGGGTTTCCACATGCGTCATGTCGATGTCATGTTGGAAGGCTATTAGATCGCCTTCGGCTGTTCCTTCACCTACTGTCTTGACTGCATTCGATGGCCATTCTCATAAGCCGCATGGGATTATGCCGGCCTTTCCTATATGTGTTGGGGGGAAGGTCATTAATATTGAAGTAGAAGTCATAGATGCTAACCTAGACTATAATCTCCTCCTAGGAAGGAACTAGGTATATGAAATGGACGTCGTTGTTTCGACTCTGTTTCGTGTCATTTACTTTCCTCATGAGGGGAAAATCATAAAGGTTGATCAATTGGATTATTGTCCAATCGATCCTCAAGCAAGCTCCGACTCTACTGTTCCTTTAGTGGATAACCCTTGTCCGCCTACTGACAATCTAGGAGTAGGGATGTATTCCTCATTGATGGGTACTTTTGAGTTTCCCTCTCCTATCGCTAAAATCAATGCCATTTCTTCATCTAAGGAGTCTTCTCGAGAAGAGTTCTTTCGGACTCATTATTTTTCAGACCCTTGGACCTTACCTTCACCTACAACCACATTAGTTGAAGGACAAGGGAATGGAATGGAATTTCTTATATCTGCAGTTGACCTTAGATATTAGTCTATCATCAACTTTGCAGATGACCATTCTACTCCTTTTTCCGAAGAGGATTTAGATGGCGATGTGGCCCCCGCTTGGAGCCTTGATTCTACCTCTGCTTTGGACTGCTTAGATTCAGTTTTACCTTCAGAAGAAGCAATCCTTGAAGCAATGATGGGTATAGATCGACCTTGGGAAGATTTACACCATCGTTCATACTTTCTTCCTCCATTGCAGGAGGTAGAATATAGATTCTCCGAGCTCTGTTCTAGTGATGTTTGTACGGTGTCAAACCCTTTGGCTCCAGCACACGTTCGTGAAGAAGGCAATATGTCGGTGATTTCAAAAACAACACCTATAAACATCTCTAGGGACCCTAACACGATTGAGAATCTCTTCATCGGAATTGAGTGTTTCCCTAAAGAAATTCAAATTTACACCGACCTATTCAGGGAATTTCGGGATGTATTTGCTTGGTCTTATGAAGAAATACCTGGCATTGACCCATCTATAGTTCAACATGAGATCAATACGTATGAAAATGCCAAACCAGTTCGTTAGAGGCTTCGGCCGGTTAACCCTAGGAAAAAAACAACTATCAAAGCGGAAATGGAGAAGCTGCTAAAGGCGGGTTTTATATATCTTGTTCCTCTTACTAATTGGGTTTCTAATCCAGTCCTTGTGGATAAAAAGCAAGGAACAATCCAAGTATGCATCGATTTTAGGGACCTAAACAAGGCTTGTCCCAAAGATAATTACCCCACGCCATTCATTGATCAGATTATCAACGAGTGTGCGGGCAATGAGATTTTTTCCTTCATGGATGGATTCTCTGGTTATAATCAAATTTCTATCTGTCCTGAAGATCAACATAAGAAAACGTTTATATGTCCCTGGGGTACCTTTGCATATAGAAAGATGCCCTTTGGTCTTAAAAATGCTGGAGCTACCTTTCAGCGGGCCATGTCATATGCTTTTCATGACATCAAGCATGTCATCGAAGCATACTTAGATGATCTCGCTGCTCGTTCTCAGAAGAGAACTGATCACCCTAGCCACCTTCAAATGGTTTTCGAGTGATGTCAATTTTATAAAATCCGGTTGAATCCCAACAAGTGCATTTTTTTCGCGGTTATGTCTGTTCGGTTGTCAGGGTTCATTGTGTCAAATGAAGGGATTCAGGTTGATCCTTTCAAGGATGAGGGAATAGTTCGGTTGCCTCCCCCGTCCTCAATTTGTCAAGTTCAGAGTCTTCAAGGGAAGGCTAATTTCTTAAGGCGGTTTATAGCAAATTATGCTGAGATCATTAAAGGGTTCATGCCGTCATTACGGAAAGGAGTTCCATTTGTATGGGACGACTTTGCGCAATGATCATTTGATGCTTTGAAAAAAGCATTAGTCTCTACCCCGCTTTTGAGTCCACCGGATTATGGTAGAGACTTCCTTCTATAGCTCGCTGCAGCAGAATCAACCATTGGTATGGTTATGGTTCAGGAGGATGATGCTCTTACAGAGCATGTGATTTATTATTTGAGCCGAGGCTTAATAGGTCTTGAACTTCGCTATTCTCCAGTTGAGAAGTTGGCCTTGGCAGCTGTCCACACTATCCAGTGGCTCCGTCATTATATCTTACTATGAAAAACTTTTGTCTTAGCGGCGATCAATCCATTTCAGTTTGTCCTCAATAGGCGAGTGATTGGGGGCAAATATAATAGATGGATAGTCATCTTGGAAGAATTCAATCTCAAGTTCTTGTCAGCCAAGTCTAAGAAATCCATGGTTTTCGCTGAGCTAATTTCTGAGCTGCCTTGTGGAGAGGATACTGTTTATGAGGAAAGTTTTCCTGATGAACATTTATTGCTCATCTCTTCACTCGACCCTTGGTATGGAGATATCATTATCTATCTCCAGACTTCGAAGTTTCCCTCTACTTTCTCCAACGATGAATGTCGTAAATTACGTCACCTGGCGAAAAATTATGTTATCATTGGTGATACTTTATACTATCGAGGGGTTGATTCAATCCTTCGGCGTTGTTTAACCTTGGAGGAAGCAGATTTAGTGCTTAATGATTGCCACAGTGGAGCTTGTGGTGGTCATCTATCGGGGCTTGCTATAGCCCAGCGCATCTTACGTGCTGGCTATTTTTGGCCTTCACTTTTTAAAGACTGTGTAGAAGCGGTCAAATGTTCTCATCCTTGTCATATCTTTACTCGAAATATGCGTGCCCATCCATCTCCTCTCTTTCCCGTTGTCACTGTCGGTCCTTTTACTATGTGGGGTATAGATTTTACAACTTGTAATTCGCCTTCAGCGGCGAATCACAAGTACATTATCGTGGCTGTAGACTACTTTATGAAGTGGGCCGAGGCCATGCCCACTTATAAAAAATATAGTGACACGACAGCTTTGTTTCTTTTCAATCAGGTTATTTCAAGATTCGTTGTCTCAAGAGAGATTGTCACTGATCATGCCAGTCACTTACAGAATCAACTGATGTCTGAATTGGCTCTTAAATTAGGTTTCCGCCAAGAGCATTCGTCTCCTTATTATCCTCAGGCCAATGGATAGGTTGAGGCAGTCAATAAACCTCTTAAGCCGATACTCTAGTGGATAATTGACAAAAATCGGTCCAATTGGCACGTTATGTTTTATTCGGCTCTTTGGGCATACCGGACCTCCGTAAAGACTACTACTAGTTTGACACCTTTTCAGTTGGTTTATGGGATGGAATCTATGTTTCTGATTGAATGTGAAATTCCATCTCTCAAGTTAGCTGTAGAGCTCCTTCCAGAGACTTTAAGTCTCAAAGAGCGCCTCCTTCACTTGGAACATCTCGATGAGCAGCGTTGAGATGCCGCCACGATGAATGAGGCTCATAAGAAAAGGGTCAAAATGCAGTATGATTAATCTGTCCCTCCTCGAGTCTTTTCTAAAGGTGACCTTGTCTTGGTCTATGACCAAGATAAAGACGCCCTGGGGGTAGCCAATTTTAAGCCTATGTGGTACGGTCCTTTCATTATTAAACGAGTTTTAGAAAAAGGGTCGTATGAGTTAATCGATTTTGAGGGAAATAAGATGGCGGAGCCCCGAAACGGGCTCTATCTAAAGAAGTACTTTGCTTAAGTAGAAGTTAGGCAATGGCTTCTTTCTATATTATGTATATTTGTACATATATCATCGAGAGTTTTGTGATGTCAGCAATTTTTGGTCTACTGTCGCAGGTGTTGATGGATGACTTGGTCTATTTTGGGTTCGCCGATGGTGCTAGTCAGCACACTCGGAATCTCGCTTCCGCAGCTTGGGTACTTATTATCCAACTGGTCAATTGATGTATCAAGAGGCGTAGCATTGGTCTACTTCAAATAATATGGCTGATAATATGCCGTTATTAAATTTCTAGCAGGTTATCTCTTGATGAATTGACTCGTGGTAGTTTCTCGATTCTCACGATGTGTCTCAATTAAATAACATTTATCGGGAAAAGGGATCCATAGTTTATATCGCCAGTATTAAGGGTGAGATGTTGCAAGATCATTTGTTTATATTAATTATTTCACTTACAAGATCTCATAATTGGTCAGTTATTATCGCTAAACAAGCATTAGACTAGCATACAGTCATTCATCTAATAAAATCAAGCATCAAAAGTCAACGTAATATATATTATATAATATATTATATATATTATAGATATATATATATATATATATATCATCATAAAAGCATCTCGAGTGTACATATGTTTTCCAAAAATATACAAAATTGGGACTCAAATGCCCATAATCATGTCTGGCATATCTAATGCCCGAGCTCAGGATGAGCGGCCAAGTAGGTAACTATCACATTGGTTACACGCCGAAAAGTGCGAACCCAGTCACGTGGCATGCTAACCACATGACGCTGCATATCCTCAGGAAGTTCCTCTATAGCAGCCATTGGTACTCGATAGTTAGTCTCGTTAGGTGTCGCTAGATGTTGTGTAGAGTCCATTCCGTCTCAGCAACTGCCTCTTCAGCTCCTCGGCCGCATCGTCTGTGCCGTGGGAGTCCATCTGGTCATACTAGCACAATGTCTAGATCATGATCATTATATTAGTCATTTGAATCTCATTAAAAAATATTTTTCAAAATGCATCATTATATTTGAAAAATCCAAAAAAAATCATAAAATCAAAAAATTCTTACCAATCTCGCCCCATGCTATGTTTGGCGGTAATGCTAGGTCAGGATCTCCTCAGAAGTCCAGCCCAACATAGGGGTAGTCATCTACGGAGATGATCTGTTGATCCCACCAGGTGAAGAAGTCATTGTCAAAAGAAGTCCTAGGAACCTCCACACCCCCTAGACGTTTCATCAGATCAGCCCAACGGCCCATGCATGGATCGTGTGGGGTGCTGATGGAAACTGCTACCCTAGGGCGGAGTGCGGGAATCCTCTCGAAGAAGAAAGTGCACAAGATAGTCCCATAGCCAGAGTTCTTTGTCTAACCCATCTTAATAGAAGTGAGCTAGCTCTTCATGCTGGCCAGAAGAGGAGTACACCATTCAAACACCGTAGTGAGACAATCCACTGCCACGCTCATGGTGAGTCGTGATGCTTGATGTAGAGAGGACGATCCATTCACTCAAGCTATGGTGAACAGGATGATCCTCAGTGATAAACTCGCCACATGTGCAATAGAGGTCTGGCTCCCAACTTTCTTTGGATGTCCTGGGCAGTATATCTGTACGTAGTCCTGAATGGTAAGGTTGCTCCGTGTCCTGCCCCGAGACTGTACTACCTCTCCCCTTTGGGAAAGGCCCATGATAAAAGAAATATCCTCCACTTCTACTCTGAGTGGCATTTGATCAATCACGAAGACTTCCTCCTCGACATCCCAATAGTCAATGAGCATTTCAAGCAGTCGTACATTGGCTTTCATGTTCGGCGGTTTGAAGAATTTGAGCAAGCCACATCCCCGTAAAGCATCCAAGGCTTGAGGATCATTCATAACTTCATTATCCACCGCTGCCTGTTCTCTTTCACGGCATGTGATTGGAATCCTGAGAAGAAATTGAGTTTCAACCGTTAGTTTTTGATTAAAATTAGTTCACGGCGTATATGCGGGTTACTGTATACACAGTCGCGTATAGGGCCCATGTGTATGCGGGTTTCATATTATCAACCTGCGTATACGTTGTGGTGAAATTTTGAACAATAGCTCAATGGTGAAACATCAATGAAAAATCCTAAAACTAGTCCAAATGAATTGCAAGCTAAGTGTAAGAGTTACCTGGAAGATTTTGAAGAATTTGAATGGTCAAATTTGGCACATGGGAAGTTTGCTCCTCTTGCTCCAAATATTTTCTCTCGAACTCAATTGGTAAAAATGGTGAGTCCAAAATCCCTTTTATGAGTTTTGAAAATGCAAAATTTTTTCAAAATTTCATTTTGTTTGGTCTCATGTGACTTTTAACTTGGGAGCTTCGAATGTCGAGAATGATTTGTTTTTTGAGGACATTTTCGACATTTTCGACTTTTTCGAGATAGGTTCCATGACTGCTGACCCGTCATGGCAAGTATCATTTTTTCACTGGCATATAGGTTAGGGACATCATTTTTCCGTTGCATCATGCATACTAGCCTCCATCTGTCGATACATCTTCCATAGGGTCGATCCCATCGTGTTATGGTTCGTAAGCCATCTTCACTCGCCGATTTTTAAAATCATGACACGATGGTAGATCCATCCTTCACATGGGCATCGTAGTTAGCACCTCACTGACATTTGTTTCCCATACTACTTCAATTTGAGTAGGCTCGGGAGTCCTTTGTAGTCCCGCCATGACTTATGCGTTGAAGACTCATTTCTCTTAGCTTCTTCACTTTGTTTTGGCCTTATACCCTAGATGATCCTTTGTGTTGAGTTGTACTGCATTTCATGTTGACCATTTGCACCTTTTGGCCTAGAGCCAGCTTCACTTGGACTCGTGTTTAAGCCAACTTTTGACCATGACGACTGCAAAATCAACCTTGCATACGTTTGACTTCTGCAACTTGACACACCTTGACCCATGGAAGGAACATACCTTTGAATGTCACTGACCAGTTTTTGCCTCCCTGCATTGAGCATAGGAATGTTCCATTCCCAGGAACTAGATCATCTGTTTCATCGACACTCGTTCTTTCCACTATACCATACCATTCTTTTATTCTTTTTTGAGCTTAACATAAAAATACAAAAAAATTTAAATATTCCAAAAAGAGCGGGAAAGGGACAACATTTGCATTTATTATTGGTAGATAGAGTCAGTCATGTCACCCTTGAACAAAGCACTCAAAACAAAGTCTCCTCCATTTGGGCGGGATTTAGTTTGACTTAGGTACGTCATAACCTTGTTATTCAGTCAGTTCTCCCCCGATTGGTTATCTCTTCCAATCATATGGAGGGTTCATTCATGCCTTCTGCATGACGAACTTATACAGAGTCATCATATGCTGCCATATAGTCACATTCAGTCGTGCTTTTGTTCAAGGGAAGTTAGCCTGAGTCGGCCTCTCTGTGGTGTCTCTTGACTCAATTTTCAATCGGCCATACTAGTTGTCAATGTCATGTCTATTATCACATCAGTTGTATTGGTCCTTTACTCATGCCGGTTTGAGAAGGTCTCCATTGACTTCTTGCTGGCAGGTCTTGTCCTTATCGATGACGACATCTTGATCTAAGGACAGACCTAGAGCTGCACCCTCGCCCTATTTTCATTATTGATAGGTTACCTTGTGCTCAACATTGATCAATATCATGGGTCTTTGACTGAGTGGTTTCATTTCTGTTTGACGTCAGCTTACATTATCACACATTGGGATTCGTGCAGTACCTTGGTTTCCATTTGACCCTATTGGTGGATACCTCGCCTCTGTGTCAGCTTTCATTATTGGTTGGTTTAGAGGGTTTCTGTCGTGCGCTAGCCACATCTTGTGTACGCCAGAAATGTACTTCGCTTGGGTTACTACATCTCTTTCATCTGATTCCTTCCACATTATTGGCCTACGGGTTACACTTGTGCTAGATTGATGAAGGATGCCTTAATGCCTTCCTTCTAACAGATCTTTCCCTATCGACTCTGACTCATTGCTCTGGGGCAAAGATCTAGAGTCCATTTGGCAGTACATTGGGGTTTGCAATCATTAGTGGCAGATCCTTCACTATCAACAGTGGGAAACCATCATTGTCTCCTGATCGATAGATTCTTACAGGTGTTCGACTTCAGCTCATCTATTCGCACTTGTTAGATTGTACTGGGTACCTTGGCGTTCATTATCATTATCGGTGAGTAGTCTCGCGTTTGTTAATGGTATACATCAATGACCGGTAATCAAATGATTTCTCACATGGTCAACTTCAGATCATTTATTCCCATGGTGTAGAAATGTACCACGACGGTCGGTGAAGACCTTAGGTTGTATCAGCATTCATTGGTTCACTTGACAGTTTCTCCTGTTGCTGCTAGTTGATACCACTCCACCTTATATGTTGCAGTCAGCCTTGGCGACATTCTATATGCTGGCATCTGAGTTTGCAGTGTAGTACCATCCTTTTCCATCATGTTTAGTTGGTACCTTTTTGGATCAATCTTTGATATCAGTGATCTGTTGTATTTCTCAGCATCATTGACAATTTTATATGTGATATTCAGACATGTACTTGTTCGATCATGATCAGATGATACATTATGTATTTTCCAGTCATTTATACTTATATACTTAGTGGATTCGCTTGTACTTGATATGCGGACATGCTTTGCTTTCTCTGAGCATGGGTATGCCCACCTTAGATTGTGTTTCTTTCTGATCTCCTTTTGTGGCTTGGCAAGCTGAATTTTGGTGAAGTACTCCTCGGTTTTTGGCAGATTTCCTTTCCATGTACTTGCTTAATATATTTTGGCCATCATGTACCCCTTCTGACCTCATATATTAGGGGGCATCTGTTATAGCTCCAAATCTCACTATGATGGTTTGTGATGCTGCACTCATGGCCTAGGGCAACCCCTCCTTCCAGACCTGGTCTCAAATTTAAAAAACAATGTTTTATCCCTTATACGCGACATTTCCCTGACTTAAACGTGTGTATACGTGGGTCTGCATTACCCAACCCGCGTATATGTATTAAAACACTTAAAAAATATAAAACTCCTTATTTTCGGGTGGAGATTGCAGGTTTTACCTGCTGATCACCTGTTGGTGCCCGTGGCCCAACTGTTCCCAACCAACTCCTAACTAAAAAACTACTTTGGGAGTGCTATAAAAAGACATCAAAGGGAAGGCCTAAGGTACGAGAGAAGAGAGAGAAAGGTTATTATACTGAAATTTTTCCCCTAACCAGGTCTGAAGACCCTTGTGCCTTCTGCAGTTCCTCCATTTGTACAGGAAACCCTTGTTTCCTTGTGTGTTGATGTTCATCCACTAGTTATGGCATTATGGAGTGAGTCTTGGAAGGAGATATGCTAAAGGCTTGAGGCTGGACGGATCCGGAAGGAAGCTTTTCTTGGAGCCTACGAAAGGTTACTCGGGTGATATTACTCCTTTTGTACATTCTATTTGTCTAGAATAAAGAAACACGTCTTGGTTCCTGATATGCTTCTTCCTTATGTTTATGATGTTCATGTTTGAATTTCATATGTGAATGGTTGTGTAAAGTTCATAACTAACTTCCTTCTTTTATAACATAAATATGATTTCCTTATAAGTCTTTGTCCATATACTGTTGTATTCTTTGGAATTGGTTGTTTTACAGGACAAAGGAGCGAAAGGGACTTGAAGAAGGGTTTGGACCGTTGAGGAACTTTTGGAATGTAGGACCTGAGGTACGCCCCTCTTACTATAGAATTTACTTTTAATAGCATAATGGCTGTGTGAATGTGTGTTTCTCTGTTTAGACAACTTTGAGTCTGCTAGGGTTTCCACCCAAAAGCCCTAGGGGAGCAATTCCCTCAACAATATTTGAGAGACTATCTATAAAATGGGGCCTTAGGAGTGTACTTTTTTCCTCTTTTTCAAACTCTCTAAACATGAAAAAGATGTCAAGTTACCCCTCCATCAGACTCATAAATCTCAAACAATGAAAGACTTTTCACCATGATGAGATCGAGTTACTCCTTCATAGGGATTGTTAAAAATACTAAGATGGATTCATCCGAAGGATGAAATTATATGACAAGCATATGTTATCCTCTTCAAGCTTGAGATTAAAAACAATGAAGTACTCACTAGAAATATTGGGGAAAAATTGAAGTAAACATGTCCTATATTTTGTATAAAGGCATCATGTCACTCTTGAACATGACATTTGTTTATTTCTCGCGTTGGGTTTGGGTTATCCTCACTTCATCACTTTCCTTTCTAGGTTTTGGGAAATCCATTTATCTCTCATTTGATTATATATTGTCACCATGACCTCTAACCCTATTCTGAGATAAATGTTGCCAAATTCTGGAGTTGTGTCACTGATATTTCGAAGATAAGTCCCATTTGAAATTTAAGGCACTTATACCTTGTTTGAATTTTGTACAACAATCCTGAATCACTCTTACCAACTCTGCTAAATGTTATGTTCTGTGTCAATGATGTGGGAAACATTATCGTCCTCCTTCGATGGATCAATTCTTTTCTGATTTGGATTTAAATAAGAATGCAACAAGTTACATATATAACCATAAATACAAAGATGCATTAGAAATAACAATTCATTTCATTAATATCAAATACCGAAATATGCTTACAAACAGAATGGAAATAAGACTAGCTCGGGCGATGGTAGCTTATCTTTGAGAAGAGATGTGGCGGGTACATGCCTCTCAACTGCATTACAATGAGGATCAAAGGACATTTTAGAACAATAAGAGAAAACCATAAATAACCAAAACCCTAACCCGAGGAAATGTAACACCAAGACTTTATGGGCCCCGATGGGGTTAGTTAGATAGGCAACTTCCCGGGGTCGCGACTTGGTCATATTATCTTCATCTGATGGGCATGATACCCCTTTGGGAAGATCTCTCCAGGGAATATGACAAAAAAGACAAATTTGAACGTAAAATCAAAGTGGTATAATGCCAAAAAAACATCATTTAGGGCCTCAATATGGCTCCAGAAGTTTAGGACCCAAAAAACTGCTAAAAATAGTAAATTGTGCTCTAATTAAGGAAACTAAAAAACTGAAAGAAACAATGGTGGGGTCCAGGTGGAATTGTCAGATGGCCACCAATATCCACCTGGATCATTCCTCCCACCTAGGAAGAAATTCTCCCCATTGCATTGAGTTCCTCCATGAGATGAGGAAACTTCTGCTGAACTTGGTCCCTGGTGAGCAACTTGCCCTGGTGAAGGAGTTGGCCTACTCTGACAACTTGATCTGATAATCACCCTATGAGTGATCTCAGTTAAAGAGTTATTAAATGAAGGTATTACAGACTCATGTGCTGGTGCGTGTGTAGGTTATTTAGGCAATGGATCAATCATATTGCAAATACATAGACACTTGAAATGGAAGACATCAGAGAAACACAATAAGAAAATGTAAGAACACAAGGAATTAATAAGGATTTCGCCCTATCCTCCAGGGTTACATCTCCAGTCCATCTTTCAATGGTGGCCTTCTTTTATTGTGCCTTAAAGTAGAGAATTACAAAGAAGGAGCTCAGTATGAGTCTCCTGAAACAGAATTGCTTGGCAGGGTGGTTCTTGGATTTCCCAAGCCACTAGAGTACACAGACTTTTGGCCTTGCCAAATTTTTGACCTCTCGAGTCTACAATGGAAGGAGCCCAATGTGGTGCTCGGTCTTGACAGATGCCCCCTCAGGGATGGATTGAATCTCTCAAGCCCTCTCGTGCTGGACACTACTTGTAGTCAGCTCAGCCCTCTGTCTTCTTCTGCTAATTGCTATATCTGTCTTCTTTTCTATGTTCTTCCTCTCTCTGTGTATTTATGCCTCCCATTCTTTTGCTGGTCTCTTTATGGCTTTAAAGCCATTGGAGCTCGTGATTTTTTTATTCCCCTTACAACTCCGTTAGGTCACCTGCTATAGCTTCGCTTGGAGTTCCCTGTCTTGGCGTCATCATCAGGCTCATAGGAAGCGGCCACTTATCCTCCTGCGAACTGTTCCAGCTTGCTTCGTCGGTTCAGTTCTTTAGTTACATCATCGAATGAGTCATCCACTACCTTGGTGATTAAATCGAACCTCAAATTCTTATAGATCATGGCTTAATCCTTTGTTAAATCTGGTCTCCCCATTGGGCGTGATCTCAGCCGTTAGATCTAGATCCCCCAGATCTGATGCCATTCGCTCATTTCGCGTGGTTGACTTGCTCGACTATTAGCATGCGATGACTAGTGATTTTCTCTCTCCTCCACTTTCCACGCATTGGCTGCTGAGTGGAATCACTCCTTTTTTACCAAATCTACTTACTGCAAAAGGATTACCCTGATAAATATTGTCGGTTTTTAGAGCGCAAGTCCTGCCTTAGCCTTTAGCTTTTTCCCCATGGTTTTCCCGCCTCCCATGCGACTGAATGCTCGGGGCCTCTCCTTCTCGAGGGGTTTTGCCCAGCGATGCGCTATTATCAAAAACTACCTCCTTCTCCCAATCTGAACCTTTAAGTCAATGAACCTAGTTGCCCTATCCACATCACTGTGTACATCAACTATGGTATCTTTACCAAACACAAAATCCAAAGGAGTCCTTGGTGTGAAACGAAAACAAGTCTCAAAAGGAGATATATTTGTAGAAGAATGTTTTGTTCTGTTGTAAGCATGTTGCACATAAAACAAGTGTTCATCCCAAAGCTTAGGATGTTTGTTGCAATATCCCCTAAGTAACTAGATCACGGTCCTATTAACTACTTCTGTCTGGCCATCAGTTTGTGGATGAAAAGTTGTTCTTTTCTTCAGTTTCATGTTCATCAGTTTCCACAGACTTGACCAAAACTTCCCCGCAAATCAAGTGTCTCGATCAGATATAAAAGAAGTGGGTAATCCAAAATGAACCCATACATGTTCAAAGAATAATTTTGTAGTTTGTTCAGCTGTAATCTGTTTATTACAAGGTATCAAAATACACATTTTACTGAACCTATCCACAACAACATACAGATAATCATAACCTTTTCTAGACTGAGGCAATCCCCCAACAAAATACATGGAAACACTTTCCCAAGGGTGAGAAGGAACTGGTAATCGAGTGTACAAGCCTAGTTTTCTATTGTTGGTCTTGCTTTTAGCACGCATAGTACACCCTCTTACATATCTAGAAATTGTCTCATTAATTTTTGGCCAATAACAAAATATTTATAGGAAGAAATATTTCGGCGTAAATCACATTCAGAAAATCATTGTCGACGCATTTCGAACCAACAAAATATTTGCAGCTGTGCAACTATTTTACTTACCCCAAAGTGACATGATATCAGAAAAGTGTGTGCTTCTCGAATTATCTTTACTCTCTCTATTTGTGGAATGTAGAGTTTCCCACAACGATATAAGATTCGGTCCTGCACATGATAATCCAATTCTTCTATTCTTTTGCCTGGACTCAAAGTTTCATATACATCTTTAAAGTGTATATCTTGAGCGTATTATTCAATGTAGCTTTCATGTAGCATAGAATTATGCATAAGTATAGTAGATGCATTTATAATGGGTCTAGCTAATATGTCTACAACTTTGTTATATATGCCTTTTTATATTTGATGACTAGATGAAACTGTTGTAGAAAACCCATCCACTTGTAATGTCTTTATTGCTGCAGCTTAGTTTGGGAGTGTAGATATTGAAGTGGTTGATGATCAGTATGTATTACTGTCTCTTTTCTCATTAAGTAATGCTTCCACTTTTTCACACTCTGAACTAATGCATACAATTCTTTATTATAACATATGGGTTTATCGAGCTGTGTCAACACTGCTAACATGGAATAGTCACTAACATTTTTTTGGATCTCAAATGGTCTTTGTAGATCAGGCTGTGCTAGTACAGGTGCTATACTAATCTTTTCTTTCAAAGTGTCGAAGGCTTTCTGATGTTTGCCTCCCCACTGAAACACCTTGTTCAATCCTGTCAAAGCATGTAAGGGAGTTACATTTGAGGAAAAGTTAGAACTGAACTTCCTCCAATATTGTGCTTCTCCTAAGAAGCTTCTCACTTCTATAGCAGACTTGGGTTTAGGCTAGTTTATAATGGCTGCCACTTTAGAGGGATCTATTTTCAATTCATCACCCCCTACTATATGACCAAAATAATTTAGAGATGTTTTTCCGAATTCACATTTAGAGAGTTTAACATAAAGTTTTTCTCTTTTCAAAACATCTAATGTCTGCTTAACATGCTTTAAGTGTTCTTCCCACATTTTAATAAAAATCAGAATGTCATCCAGATACACAATAACAAAATTGTCAAGAAAATGCCTGAGTACATCATTCATTAATCTCATGAAAGTAGTAGGAGCATTGGTTAAGCCAAAAGGAATAACTAGCCGCTCATACAATCCCTGCTTTGTTTGAAAGTAGTCTTCCATGCATCTTTCTATGCAACTCTGACCTGATGGTATCCACTGTGCAAGTCTAGCTTGGTGACATAAAAAA
This sequence comes from Pinus taeda, assembly GCA_000404065.3. Taxonomy (NCBI): domain Eukaryota; kingdom Viridiplantae; phylum Streptophyta; class Pinopsida; order Pinales; family Pinaceae; genus Pinus; species Pinus taeda. Next base: position 16,771 of record APFE030361091.1, read on the forward strand.
ATTCCTTCAATTGATCTAAAAGATCATCTATACGAGGAAGGGGATAACAATTTTTTATTTTTATCTTATTCAGTGCTCGGTAGTCATTGCACATTCTCCATGCACCATCTTTCTTTCTAATGATTGGTGACCCACATGGTGATATGCTAGGCCTAATGAACCCCTTCTCCAGCAACTCCTGCACCTACTTCTTGATCTTAGCATTATTTAAAGAATACAACCTCTACATTCCAATGTTAGGCAAGGGAACATCTTGCTGCAAAATAATATCATGTGCTATTTCCTTTTTGGGTGGCAGACCTTTAGGTTCTTGAAACAAGACATCATACTCTGAAACAACATTTTCTATATCAGCTTGCTATTTAGCATTACATCCCTCAAATATATTGGTTTTATTAGGTTTCCTTTCCTTTACAACCATCAGTAAGAATTGCTTGCATGAATTTATCATTCTTTTCATCTGCCCTGAGTTTATGAGAGTATAATTATTCTTGAGCTTATGAGCTCTTACAAAGTATTCTATTCCATCTTTAACAAGTAGATACTTGTTCTCTGCTCTATAGAGAATAGGATTTCTATCATACAAGTAAGGACTTCCTAAAACAATTCCACATATATCCAAAGAAATTATGTCTAACTCAACCTCATCTACAAATGTTGACCCAAAAGAAAACTTTAGTTTTCACTATATAGTCACTTGTACTTGTGCTTTATCATTAAACCATCCTAATGGGTAAGGTTTCTTGTGAGGTGTAGTTGCTAATCCCAATTTCTTTATAATTGCTTCAAAAAACAAATTTACTTGTGAGCCACTATCAAACAAAGTATCAATCTTTTGATATTTGGAAGCAACTCGAATATGGAAAAACTCATGTCTTTCTCTCTCATGTTCTTCATCAATAATAGATTGAGAAGAATTAAAAGTAGATGTTTCTGAATTCTTACCTTTTATACATGTGGCTACAATGGTTGTTTCATCTCCCGCGTCTGACCCCAAATATGCTACAATAGTCTTCTTCTTCTTGCCCTTGAACTTATTAGGTATCAGCTCTGGATGCAGAATCCAACAATGCTCATCATCATGCCCATCCTTTTTACAGTGAGTGCATGAAGCATTGATTTTATGTGTAGTGTTAGCCTTCCTCGCTTTCCACTTCTGCTTTCTTTTCTCCTTTCTCTTGCTTGCAGTGGGTTGGGATGGTCCCCCAACTTCTGGATTTCCATTCTTTCTTCTAGCTTCTAGATGAGTAGCTTGTACAGATACATCATTTATGCTAGTGGGATTAAACATGAGGATGGTATGCCTCATGTAGCTATGTAGACCACCAATTTACTTCAAAAGAGTCTCTGGTGAGTCTAATGAGATTCGTAGAATCAATGCTCTCTTTCTAAATTCTTGAGTGTACCCTTCCATGCTTTTCCCTTTTAATTGCCGAAGAGTTTGCCAACTCATCATGACTTGTTGCATGTAGGCCAATGGATAGAATTGCTTCTTGATTGCAGAAACAAATTCACTCCAGACAGAGATAGTCTTACCATGTCTTTTCATGTAAGCTTGGGTACTTCCGTCCCACCAAACCAAGGCAGTGCCTCCTAGGCATAGGCTTACCAGCTGGATCTTGCTCTTTTCTGAATCAATGTTCTGTACTCTGCAATAAACATCAATTTGTCTAATCTAGTTGTCCAACTTTTCAGCATTTAGATCTCCATCATATATAGGCAAGTCAAATTTAACATCTAGCTTGATGAAATATGATATCTTATTATGCATAGGGCTATTAGGAGGTGCGAGAAACTTTTCCTCTCTCCCTTTTTCTTTTGAGTGGTCATGGGAATGAGACTCATCTTCTTCTTTGTCTTGTTTAGAACCCAATGAATCTTCATCCTTATGCTTTCTAAAGTCCCTATAAATTTCTTATACCATAGACTTTATAGCTAGGAAACTTTCTATGAATTAAGGGTTTGGCCCCACAGAACCTTCCTCTGACATTGTCCTTCGAGGATAGACTCTCCTAGTTTTAAGATTAGTTTTGACCAACTCTCCTTCTCCTAATTTGAGCTTTGATCTAGTGAGCATTCAACAGCTAAACCAACACAAGCTTGTCTAACCTTACAACCTAAAGCTCTAATACCACTTGATCTGATAATCACCCTATGAGTGATCTTAGTTAAAGATTTCTTAAATGAAGGTATTACAAGGTCATGTTCTGGTGTGCGTTTAGGTTATTTAGGTAGAAAATTGAACAGATTGCAAATACATGGACACTTGAAATGGAAGACAGCAGAGAAACACAGTAAGAAAATGTAAGAACATGAGGAATTAATAAGGAGTTCACCCTATCCTCTAAGGCTACATCTCTGGTCCAAATTTCAGTGGTAGACTTCTTTTATTGTGTCTTAAAGCAGAGAATTACAAAGAAGGAGCTTAGTATGAGTCTCCTGAAATATAATTGCTTGGGAGGGTGGTTCTTGGATTTCCCAAGCCACTAGAGTACACAGACTCTTGGCCTTACCATCTCTTTGACCACTTGGGTCTACAATGGAAGGAGCCCAATGTGGTGCTTGGTCCTAACAGATCTGCCCCTCAGGGATGGCTCGAATCTCTCAAGCCCTCTAGTTCTCGATGCTACCTTTTGTCCGCTCAACCCTCTGTCTTCTTCTGCTAATTGCTCTATCTGTCTTCTTTTCTTATTTCTTCCACTCTCTGTGTCTTTCTACCTCCCCATCTTTTGTTGGTCTGTTCATGGCTTTAAGGCCATTCTAGCTCATGGTTGTTTGATTCCCCTTCCAACTCCATTGGATCGCCTACTACAACTTCGTTTGGAGTTCTCTATCTGAGCGTCATCATCAAGCTCAAGGGGAGTAGTCACTTGTCCTCCTGTGAACTGCGCCAACTTGCTTCGTAAGTTTAATTTTTCAGTTACGTCATGGAATGAGTCATCCACCACCTTGGTGGTCAAATATGACCTCAAATACTTATAGATCATGGCTTAATCCTTTGTTAAATCTAGTGTACCCATTGGGTTTGATCTCAGTTGTTAGATCTAAATCCCCCAGATCCAACGTCGTTCACTCATTTCGTGTGGTTGACTTGTTGGACCATTAGCACACGATGAGCGGCAGTTTTCTCTCTCCTCCACTTCTGACATGTCGGCCACAGAGTGGAATCACTCTATTTTTGCCAAATCTGCTTACCGTCCAAGGATTCCCCTTATAAATACCACCGGTTTTTGGAGCTTGGGTCCCAGCTTAGCCTTTAGCCTTTTTCCCCACGGTTTTCCCACCTCCCATGCGACTGAGAACTCACGGCCTCTCCTTCTTGAGGAGTTTTGTCGAGCGATGTGTGATTAGTGCTAAATGCTAATCACACATCAAAAATTTCCTCCTTTTCCCGATCCGAGCTTCTCAGGGGCTAGTTTCACCTCCTGTGCAGTCTCCATGGTCCTCGGTCAGTACACTTTGACCGAGGTCCTCTTCGTTCCACGCTGGTTGCCAACTGCCACTGTTTTAGAGGTGTTTTTGATCACTTCTCTTAATTCTTTGAAGCCTGCCCGACCTGGTACAACCATGGTTCTTTTGATTATTTTTCAAGGATCCAATTCGGATCACAGCTTGATACATTTTGATCTTCTGCTGGCGAGTGTGCTTGATTAGAATGTCTATGATCTAATCAATTGTGGCTTCTTCCATGCAATCTTGATTTAACTCTATAGATGTCAGTTTTTCTACAATGTCTGATGTGTCTAACAATGGTGGGAAGTATGGTCGAAGGCAGTCCACATTGAACACTGGTTCCAGGAAAATGAATGAGGGAATGTTGAGCTCAAATTCATTGTCTCCCACATCTTTGGTAATGGTGTAAGGACCATATCAGAGTGGTACGCGTTTTTGATAGGCTCTGGTAAGGTGTTCCTTTTGCGAATGCAATGAAACTTTGTCGCACACCTGAAACTTTTGTGGCACTCGATGTTGATCATGTTGTTGCTTGTACTTGGCATTTGATTTCTCTAGAATTTCATGGACCTACGGGTGGATATGTTGGATGTGCTCAATGAATTTCTTTGCCTTGTCATTTTCACACTGGACATGAGCCGAGTCTTCCTGAGTAGTTGGAAATGACATTGCGACATCAATGGGACATAGTGGATGGAATCGCAAGGCCACCTAAAAAGGGTTGTGGCAAGTCAAGCTATGGAAAACCCAGTTATAGCTATGTTGGACATAGGGGAGGCTCTCACCCCATGTGCGTGGATGCTTTGAGTTGAATATGCAGAAAATGTGTATGATCATCTTGTTGATGACCTATTTCTACCCATAAGTTTGGAGATGGAAAGTTTTGGTCTTAGAGAGCTTGGTGTCCAGCATCGACCAGAGACAGGACCAAAATATACTAAGGAACTTGCTATCTTGATCTGAGATGATAGATTGTGCGATCCCAAAGTCCACCCAGACTCGTTTAAAGAATAGTTTAGCAGTGGCCTCTACTGTGATATTCTTCTTGCAGGGAGCCATCATGTCCATCTTCGAGAATCTGTCGATGACCACAAAAATACATTCATTGCCATGCTTAGTACAAGGAAGGCCTGACATGTAATCCATGGAGATGGATTAGCAAGGTCCACTTGGGGTAGGTAGAGGAGTATAGAGGACTTGCTTCTTGATGGTCAGTGTGGCAACAACACAGGCAGTGCAAGATTTGATGTACTTCCTGACATCTTGTCGAAGATTCAGCCAATGGAAATACTTCTGCAGTACTGCCACCATTTTCTTGACCCCGAAATGTCCAGTGACCTAACTATAGTGTGCTTCCCAAATCATATTGGCATGCTCACTTGAAGGAACTCAAAGGTGTCCTGGTGCAATAATAGGGCATCATGGAGGTGAAAATCTAGAACTTGCTAACCCTCCAAGATTGTCTGGTATGTATGGCTGAATTCTGGGTTGGATTTGTAGGGAAGTGGCGAATTAGAAGTCTTGTTCCCATAAGAGTTGAGGATGGTGGTTAACACCATGATCGGTGGTCGGTTGAGGCAATCTAAAACATTGTTGATCCTTCCCTTCTTATACCTAATATTCAAATGGAACTATTACATGTATGTGGACCACTTTTGATGGTGATCATTGTACAACTTTGCCTGTATTTGTATGAACTGTAGGGGCCAATTGTCTATGTGGATGATCGTTTCCTTCCCCAAAATGTAATGCTTGCATTGTCAGCAAGCTTGCACAATGGAATAAATCTCTTTATCGTAAGTGGCATACTTCTGGACTGTCTCTGAAAGTGTCTCACTATGATATGCCACTAGATGCCCTTGTTGAGTAAGGACTACCCCAATACCATGGTAAGAAGCATTTGTCTCGATCTCAAATGGTTGTTGCAATTCTGGTAATGTGAGCATTGGTGTAGAGTATATGCGATGTTTAAACTCTATGAATTCCTTCTTTTAAGATTCATACCAAAATAATTTTTCTTTCGCTCCTCCCTTGGTGACTTGACTTAAGGGTGAAGTGATATGAGAGAATCCCAACACAAACCTGCAGTAGAAATTCGCAAGACCCGGAATGTTGCAGAGCTCTGTCAGAGTGGTTGGAGTTGTCTAATCCTGAATGACTTGGATCTTGGCTGGATCCACATGCACCCCCCATTCATCAATAATATATCCCAGATACTAAACCTGGTTCATGCCAAAAGTGCATTTCTGAAAATTGACACATAGCTTGTGTTGTCGCAGTGTTTGGAGAAATTGTCAGATGTGGTGGAGGTTCTCTTCCCAGCTCTGGATGAAGATTAGGATGTCATCCAAGTATACCACTACAAATGAGTTGGTGAATGGCCATAACATGTCATCCATTAGCCTCTTGAAGGTTTCAAGAGCATTAGTCAACCCGAAAGGCATAACCAACCATTCAAAAACGCCCTCCTTGGCTTTGAAGGTAGTCTTCCACACATTAGAGGGTTTGATTGGTACCTAGTGATATCATGATTTCAAGTCAATCTTGTTGAAATATTTTTCCCCCTTTAGTTGGTCCAAAATTTCATCAATCCATGGGATCGATTACCTATTCTGGATAGTTATCTTATTCAATGCCTGATAGTCAATACACAGTCTCCAAGTCCCATCCTTCTTTTGTACCAACATGATCGGGATCCCACAGGGCAATGAACTCGTATGGATGTGACCTTTCGTAGCAGCCCCTAAATCTGCCTCTTAACTTCATCATTTTCCAGAATGTAGCACCGATAGATTGGTCCATTCGACATCAGTGCACCTAGGGTCTGATTGATGGAGTGTCTGACTTGACAGCATAGAGGCACCTCTACGGGGAGGTGAAGATGTCCTTGTACTCCTCCATGACCTTGTCCATCTGTTTTTGTTGCAGAGAGGGGCCCTATCTAGAGGTCATGGCCACCGTCTTCTTCTTTCCATGAGGACATATCCTTAGGAAAACAAATTTCTTAGTTTTGGAAATGAGCTTACTACATTGTCTCGCGGTAATGAAAGAGATGGAAATAGGTGATGCTACCTTCGGTATCCTATAAAACTTATTTCCCAAAGTAACAATAATAGCACAAGGCTTTGACTCATACACAACATGTTGCTTCCATAAGTATTGTTGGCCTAATAATACATCACAAACCTCAAGGCGAGAAATGTCACATAATACCTCATCCGTGAAGGGCTTGATGTTGTATAAAAGGTAACATTGTTGGCTCATGTGAAGATCTCATCCTTGGTTAAGCCACTTTATGGTGTATGGTTGTGGATGTGATGTGATTGGTAAGCCCAAACAGTACACAACCTTTACTGAAATGAAGTTCTTCTAGCTCTCAATGGTGACAATGAACTGTAGCGAGGAACCCTTTACCCACATCTGGGAGTGGAAGAGGCTCTTCTCCTCCTCTCAATCTTTGAGTTCCTCCTTATGGATCTTCGTGGTGGAAATGGTGGCATTGGGCTCCGAATCAATAATCTGCTTCCCTTTTTCATTCCCATTATTGAGTTTTGACTTAGAGTTGAAACATGCATCTAATTCTGAATCCTTTAGCTCATCCACGAGTGACTGCTTGGCTTGACACTCACTTGTGTTGTTAGTAGAGCTCTTATGGAACTCATCCCACGTTCCCATGTCCTTGTTTGGCTTCCAAAAATTATTCTTCGCTTGTGGCTTTTCCAAGTGTCCTAGGGAATCCTGCCTTGGCTTTGTCCATTTTTTTGCAGTTTGGGGGCACCTTTCCCTTGCTTCAAATTCATAGATCCAAAGTCTCACTTCTTTTGTTTAAAATTTTGCTTGATCTTGATAGCACATCAGTATGTCGGGCTGAGCGATCAGATGTCCAGGAATTCCATCTCATGCTAGATGTACCTATGCAAGCGGTCATGCTACTTGAGAACCAAATGCTTCTCAGCATCCTTGATACCTAACTTCATATGAAGGGTATGAAAAACATTGGTAAACTCCGACATTGGTCCCTTCCTTGTCGCAGCGTTGTCCACTTTATGTATTTATCCTCATAGCTCCTGATAGGGTAGTACATCTCATTGATGGCATCCCGGAACGTGTTCCATGTGGGTGTTTCTCAAAATAGTGAGTTCATACTTTCATCCTTCTATTCACAGCAGGTTTCTCACTAGTCGTTGACATGGGTGGCTACTTTCAGAATTGCAAAAGTGATCTTTTCCCAGCTAGAAAAATCATGAACGGAAAAATATCCTTCTAGCATATTTAACCATTTATCTATAGCATTTGCATCTATCTGACCCTCAAATATGGGAATGTCAAAGTTAACTTGTACCTTAAATGATATGGTGCTTCCAAAGTACCTTCCGGAAGTAGATGCGTCACCCTTGGGTAGCCGCTAAAGGATCTGGGAAAAGTTGTCCATTTTTTTCTCAAGGGCTTCTTCGAGTAATATTTTGATAGGATATCTTGCCCCCTTGTCTTTCTTTTCATCCGCCATGGGAGGCCATTACGATTTGGAAGGTTGGTATTGCAAACGTTCAACTAGTTCAAGCCCTAACTCCTTATATCTCGACCTCGTTGGGGACATGCAAAGAAAAATAAAGAAAGAGTAGACCACTATGATACCACTGACCCAAATTTAAACAGGAATGAAACAAGCTACAGATATAACCATAAATATAAAGATGCAATAGAAGTAACACTTCATTTCATTAATATCAAATATTGAAATATGCCTACAAACAAAATGGAAATAAGACTAGCTCAGGCGATGGTTTCTTATCTCTTAGAAGAGATGTGGCAGCTACCTGCCTCTCAACCATATTACAATCAGGCTCAAGGGCATTTTTATTATTGAATAATAAGAGCAAACCATAAGCAACCAAAACCCTAACCCAAGGAGATGTAACACCAAGAGTTTATGGGCCCCATTGGGGTTAGTTGGACAACCAACTTCCCGGTGTCACGACTTGTTCATATTATCTTTGTTTGATGTGCATGATTCCCTATTGGAAATATCTCTCCGAGGAGTACGACAAAAAAGACGATTTCGGATTAAAAAATCGTTGGCGGTATACTGCTAGAAAAACATTATTTAAGGCCTCAAAATGGCTGTAGAAGTTTAGGACCCTAAAAACTGCTAAAAGTAGGAAACTGTGCTACAATTAAGGAAATTGAAAAACTAAAAGAAACAATGGTAGGGGTCCAAGTGGAATTACTAAGTGGCCACCAATATCCACCTATATCATTGTTGATTCTTGCGCATTATTTGGGAAGATGGTCTAGAAACTCTCTTTCAGTACCTTCGAGCTTGCATGCCTCAATGGTAGGTCCTTCACATTTAATGATAGGTTCACATCATTGGACTTCGATTGATTTTTTTTGTGAGTGCTTGACTTCAACTTCCTTATTCACACTCATGGATTGTGTTGTTTTACCTTGAGACCGATTGTCATTATTGGTGCTTTTTGTTGTATCTGTTAATGTTTCACATCATGAACTAGTAATTGAGTGGTTTCCTACCATGTTCAACTTCGACACATCTATCGGATTATGGGATTCATACTTTGGTTGGATTGAGACAAAGATGAATACCCTGGCTTTTCTTCGATAAATCTAGGCAGCGTGGAGTTATTGTCTATTGATGATTTTATAGATGATTTCTTCTATATGGATGGTTGTGTCCATGTCGTGGGTCCTTGGAAAGGATTCCTTCTATTTGGATGGATGAATCCATACCATGGATCCATACACATGATCCCTTCTATTGAGATGGTTGCATGCATGGCATGGATTCATGTATTATTAGATGCCTATTTAGAGATATATTATTAGGGATACTTACATCAAAGATGTCAAATATCTTATGTACTACTTGATTTGTAGGTCTCATCATGTTTTTCTCCGGGTCCTTGCCTTGACCTATAAATCATTTCACCGATCAATCCTTGTTCTACCTTCATGCTTTAGTGAGCATCTGTTACAAAGTATTTTTCACACTTCTCACCTCATATCATGAAGTGTCAATATAACAAAAGTTGTCAGTGTATTCGCTGTGAAACATATACAAAATAATCCCTAAAGAAAAGGAGAAGACTTTACTTGAAGAAATTCTCCAAAAGCTTGTTTTGCAAGCCCAACACTACCTTTAGAAGAGAAACCCTAACTTGTAACCTTTTGTCTAACTAGTGACTAGCGCTGGCAGCATGCCTCTTGACAGGAAAACCCGCGCTAGCCCTATTTAGGAAATTTTTCCTAAAATGGAGGAGAATATTCTCCTCCTAGAAGTCTCGAAAAGGACGAGCTAGTTGTATTTGAATGATGATTAGAGCGATACCTCCCATTCTTGGTTCTTGATCCTACTTTCATGGATCTTCAAATTGAAATGTGGAACCTCTCCGTCCCTGTATGGATCCTCAAATCCCTCTCCTTCCTTATAAATCAAGGCCCTACCATCTTGTTTTGGTTAGTTGCTAGTTGGCTATTGCTTCATTGCCTTCCCATGTTGAAACTATGCCTAAATGCTTTCCATTTTGCAAAGGAGAAAGGAGTGCTTAAAGGTTTTGGCTAAGACTTGGAAACTCATCCAAAGGAGGCTTCGAACATCAATGCTTAAGTGGTTGTAATGCTCCCTTTATAAGGAAAATTTTAAGAACCACCCTAAATTTATATGTACAATAAATGAGTGAATCCCCATGACACATAGGAAAAATGGGAGGCAAGTTTATCACTAATATAATATGTATATATATATATATATATATATATATAGATATATATATATATATTGGTGACTCCCTCACCAGATTATAATATCTTGTAAAGTCATAGCGAATATTTCACTAAACTATAAAATCTTGTAAGATCTTGGAAAATATTTCACTGAATCATAAAAGATTGTGAAGTCTTGGCAAATGTTCTGTTAAAGTATGAAACCATATATGATAATAATAAAACATATTTGTTAAACTATAATATACTAACATACATGTTTGGAAAAAGGAAACATAATTTTCACTTCCTACAAACAATGTTGGAAGTTTTAGCGGCCATGCTTGTCATGGTAGGAGAGATTAATGTTTTCTCTACCGCTTTTGTCAATCTACCACTTTTTCCAAGCTATCAAATTTTTTTCTTATTCCCTAGACTCCAACTGCGAGATAAAAAAAAAAAAAACACATCAAGTTTGTTTACCCCAACATGCCAACTAGTAGCGAGCCCCAACTATATAATATAATGAAGTAGTAGGTATCCTAAACGCATGAAGGGGGTCTAATGGAAAGAAGTGACGGTTGTCAGAAGCCTTCCAATCAATATATAAATATATAAATGTAGATTTATGATTATTTTAATTAGAAATATTCAATTAAATAATAAAATTTAATTACATCTCTCCCAATCTAAATTTCTTATTAGCATAATTCACTACCTTCATACCATTTTTAATAGCGTTGTAACATGTGGATTAATTTCCTTTTTGGTGCACAATATCCACCTTTTAGGACAATATGGTGCAATGACCCAACCCTTACAGATCATTACGACAAACTAAGAATAACAAAGAAGATGAAAGGCTGTATAAATCAACATATTTTTCAAACAACTAATCCAAGATCAGTACCTTAACTTTTTCATGAAGATATCATATTGAGAATGTTTGAAAAATGGTGGGAAATCTGGGCAGCGGCTATCTCTCTTCTGCGAGGGTGGTGCGGAAAGCGTTAAGACTTCATTGTTTTGAATTTTTTTTGTTAAATCATAAAAACCAATATTAATGGAGATATTGGTATATTTTACTAAATTTTGTGAAGTGACTAAATGTAGTTTTTTTTTACAATATAATTTCCGAAGTCTATTTAATATCTTCATTATCATAAAACCCAACATATATCAATCTTAACTCCACATCTACCACTCTTAGAGGGATGAAATCTATTTATCCCTGCCAGCACTTGCTTGACCCGGAATTAAGATGGATCTAAGCTGATGGAGCTTAAAAACTACTATTAGTAATTTATAAAAATTAATAAATTAATAGTTGTTTTTTATTTTATTTTTTATTTTAACCAAGTTAAAATGTTTAAGTGACATTAAATTACAAGATCCATTTTTACTCTTGATCTACCAAGCCCCGAGAAGGATCAAATATTTTTTCACTCTATGTTAGTTTAACATATCACTATATTTGATCCAAAGTAAAGATGGATCTATGCTAGTTTAATTTCCCCCCTTTCAATAGGTTGCATTCCATGTGAATACCATAGCTCAATAGCATGTGCCATCTTTATTTTTATTAATATTAATATTAGGGTTAATAATGTTTTTTTGCATGGTATTAATAATAATTTGGCCCATAGGCTTCACCTAAATATAACACATTTTTTGAGTGTTCGTAAATATAAGGTGGCTTATGGAGTAAATATAAAAAATGTTTTATTTATTTACCATACCTCTTTTATAAATATGGTATTTGGCCCATAGGATTCAATTAAATAAAACCTCTTTTTTGAGCCTTCTTAAATAGAAATACGGTTATAGACTAAATATAGAAACAGGTTTTATTTATTTACCATGCCTATAGTTTACTTATATTTTTATTTATTTACCATACCTCTATTTTATTCGAATTTTTATTTATTTACGATACCTCCATTGTATTTATACTTTTATTTATAACTATCATAAATACATTTTCTTGAAAATGAGGGCGAATAGAAGATTGTAACTCCTAATTTCAAGGGCTAAATTTACTTTTTTACCCTCTCCCTTAAAATAAGTTGGGATAACCTCCATACCTAATTTTTCTCTAAAATAAATTTGAGGTGATTTGTAACAATGTACTACGGTACAAATATTTGCCCAATAAAATATAAAACCCCTTAACTTAGACCAAAGGTGAAAATTCGCCCCTAGAATTTTCCATGTCCCTTTACCATTCTATTTATAATAAATTATGTGTTTACTTTCCATAAATGTATCTATCATTACTCATTTAGTGTGATACTCCTTGATCTGTCACATATTTTATGTTAGAATGAATTGTGTTATGTATGCTTTTGTCGTCTTTGTTTGATCGTCCTTGCAGGTATTCATCCACAACGACGTAGAGAGGATTGAACTTGGAACCAAGAAGATCGGTATCGATATTAATGGGTGTTAGCATCATAGGTAGGCCATCTATCTTCCTTTGTATTTTTGTATATAAACTATGAAAGTTTGCATATATTTGTCTCATTTGTTGATCTATCCTCCCATAGGACTAGAGGGATCATTTTTGTCTACAAAAATGATTTCTTGCATAACAAAGGGAGTACTTAATAATGTAACAAGCAAGGCTTAGTTTGACTTTAGCCTTAGTCAAATTGGATACAAGTGGGAGATGACTCTTGTCACTCAGTTAGATAATTAAATTTGAGTGATAGGGATTGGAGTTCAGTTAAGCATGTGTGATTGCTAAATTTTAGTAATCGAGTTCAATTATTTTTAGTTATATTCAGTTAATTGACCTCTAACTATTGTAGGAGTTAGTTGAATGCCAGTGGTGTAGTGGGACAACACTCTAACTCAGAGATATATTAGTTAACTAATAAATTAACCAAAAATTACTAATTCATGCAATGAGTTTGAATTTCTCAGCTAATGTGGAGATGACACAACAATGTCATGTCACTTATAAACTAGTTCTAAGTGTACACATATTTCATTTAGTCAGTGATCAATCCTTGGGAATTTCACAATCAATTTGGAGGAAATTCCTATCTTTTAGGGGCTAATTTGCCCAGGATTTATGTTAGGAAATAAGGGGCTTGGTCATAAAATAGTTGGCTATGTGTTGGACATAGTTTTTCATTGAGCAGAGAGAACATTTATTCTTTTGCGGGATGAGCTTAGAGCTAGAGCTAGAAATTGTGATAGTTTCTATGTTCATCTAGTTAATGCAGAGAGGTTTGAGGTGTTTTTCCTAGTTGGGTTACCTTATAAATCATTATGTATTTTTTTCTTCTTATTGCATGTCTATTCATGTTGTTCTAAATTTTGATTTCCATTATGTAGATCAATACAATAGAATTATGTCTCTTGCTTTCAAGTTGAAACCTTGAGCAACTATAATTTCTATCAAATTTCTACATTTCCAGAGTTGATGGACATCTTTGAACTATCACTGGTTGACACCTTTGAGTTCATCCATATTTTCGTATCATTTGTGGTTTTCTCTTAAAAAATGCCATCCTTGGTTTGTAGCCATCCTTGAAAACTATTTCGGAGAGACATTAAGCCCTTAGGTGAGATGATTTTTTTTATTTTTAGTGCTCATTTTTGGAATTTGATACATCCCTTAGGATTAAAATGGGAATGCTGGACACGTGATTCTTTGGTTATGATTGGGTTATGGTTTGTTATGATAATAAGTTATTAGAATTGAATAAACCTATGAAATTGAATCAACGATTTACCTATTATATTTATATGTACTATATACATCATTCTATATATCATTCTTTACCTATTGTATTTATATGTACTATATACATCATTCTATATATCATTCTTCGAATCAGTTTCCAACCGAGATAATTTATTTGAATGCATAATTAGTGATATTGTATCTTTAATTCTAAAGTTTTGGCGGACATCAGAAAATCCTAAAATATCTCTAACGATAACTGAATTGTTTAACTTTTCTCTTAATCTCTCTTCATCATAAAATTCTAAAATATTTTCAAAATATACAACCGATTTTGACCAGATGCTAATTAAACCTCGACATCATATCATTTTGCAAAATTAACACTTGCCTCCTCTCAATCATTATTTCGATCTAAAACAATAAGCATATGCCTTGTCAAATCGAAAACCATAGAATATGCCACGTCCCGAGTTTATAATAGTAGATTCATTTGATTTTGCATCTCGTAAGACTCCCATTTTAATAAAGTGAGCGTATAATAAGTTAAAATAAATATATGCAAATGTATGTTCTTATGCATGTACAATAGAGTTTACCCACTTTTCTTATAATATAATATAGTATATTAAAATATATTTAAATGAGATAAATATATTAAATTAAGTTTATAAAATAGTTTAATTAATATAAATTAAAGGATAATTAAATAAATATTAAAGATGTTATTAGGTTAAATTAATTTAGTTAGTGAATGATATGATAGGCCAAACCAAATCATTTTGGTAATGGAAGATGTGTTTTTTAGAAGTGGTTGCTTTCTAAGTAAATTTTACTAAGTGCTTTATTATGTTTTTTGGTGTTTAACATTTCCCTTGTATTTTTTTATTATCGAAAGAAATTTCTATTTATTAAATAGGAATTTGTGATATTTGGTTTTATTTATAGAATTGACACAATTAATTTTATTTGAAATCTTCTCTTTAAACACACATATCAATTGATTTACAACTAATGCACTTAGTAGATATACATTTACTATATTAAAAGGAGAACTCTTTCCTTAAAATAAGTTAGTATAGAAAGTCAGCTCATAAATGTTATAAAAAACAAAGCTATACTTTATATTTTTTATTATTAACTTTTTTATTAAATGTGCACTTAGTAGATATACATTTACTATATTAAAAGGAGAACTCTTTCCTTAAAATAAGTTAGTATAGAAAGTCAGCTCATAAATGTTATAAAAAACAAAGCTATACTTTATATTTTTTATTATTAACTTTTTTTAATTTAATATATCATATTTATTCATTAAATTGATTAAATATTTATCAAATACTTGTATCATAAAATTTCATTGAATATAGACAACTCCACAATTAACCTTATCCTTAACTACCTTATAAAATTCCCCTCATAAATGTACATTTATAATTAAAAGGAAAATACACAGAATAAAAATCTTATGGGCCGGTTTCATATACAAATTTATATTAAATAATTAAGAAATAGATGTTAAATTTAATTGAAATATATATATATAAAATATATATATATATATATATATATTATATATATATATAATAACATGTGTGATATATATTATTTATTATTATCCATAAGTTATGGAATCATTAATAACCTTATTTTAATGAAATTATAATTATTTATTTATTTTTAAGTTTATTTTTAAAACCTAAGAGAATGTATATCAAAGTTAATAAGAGAATGTATATCAAAGTTAATATAATTACCTAAACGATTTAAATAGATTCAATCCTTAATATTAAATAATTTATTTGTGCAAACCATGAGGCCTCACCTATGAGATATCTCATGTGCCTGTGTACGAGATAAATAGGGTAACGATTATCAAACAATAGTTCAGGCTTTGCATAATGCCAATGAACGCATCCAATGCCATGGTAATATTTGCTTGAGATGAATGCGTGAGATCAATGCCAACCAAGAGTTTCATACGTAATCATAATTTACACATCCAAAACCGTAATATCATTATCTCTTTCTATCAAGGTTAGTTAACTTCCATATTTCGTGTAACCATTTCATAGATTGTGTTATTTTTAGCTCAATAATGTTTTTCAATTAAAATATAAAAATATTATATTAAAAAGGTGTTGTGCCTAGTTTAATCACATGTTTATGAAAATATGGTTGCAAAAAAATTATAAAACAAAACAAATAGTTATGAATGGTGACCTAAACGAAGTTTGGAATTATGTAATAATTTTAAAATGTATTATAATTAATGACTCATTTCATGTAGTTAATATGAAATAATATTTAACACTTTCCATACAAAAATAACCATTCATCATTATATATGTTGGATGTTTACCTTTTTCTCCAATATTTGATGGGGGTGAGTCTTATGGTTTAAATTCCATGGGCATTTTTAGTAGATGAATTGTTTCTTTTCATTTTAACTCTAGTTCTAGTTAGGCAGGGTTGATAGATAACATATTAGTTAATGTTTAGGAGAAATTGTCTATGAAGGTTATAAAGTAATTCTTATATTTTTTTAATCAATAACTTTATGATGGTTAAATGTGGAGAATTGCAATTTTGTTATTTGGAACATAGAGTTTTTTTGGCATCATGACTAATGTGTTGTCATTCATGGCAGCCTATTTGATGAGTTGTCTTTTGATGGAAACCTACTTGATGAATATCACAACAAGATGTGTCTACATGTCACAGAGAGTTTGGTCGAAGACACAAAAATTCAAAGACAAATGAATGATCAAGATGAAGTTTGAAGAAGTATACATGGGTTCTATGAAGCAAAGCTGTGTACATATGCGAGTATGAAGAAGACAAGGCACGTATAGTTTCTGCACCATGGTATTCTAAACACCAAGGGTCTTTACTATAGTATTGACCCATGGTATTGAGCCCAACAACAGATATTTGATCCCATCAAATAATACCATCGACATCAGTGTGATTTTGACTTGTGGTATTGGATAAGGGCTAACCTATATAAGGAGATGAAGACCAAAATACTCTGTGTGCAAGTAGGGAATATGTCATGAATAGTTAAAATTGAAGTAAGTGTGCATGTAATGGGATATTAATGAGTTGTTTAGTCTAAAACTATGTATAAACACAAGAATCTAATGATGGATCAAATCCAATAGATCTGAAATGATTATGTATTGAATAATTTTCTTATGGGTTGATTTGATCTGTGATGATAATGTTTTGATGTGTGAGTGTCATGTGTATTCTGAGATATGGGTATGTCTTAAGTTCTTTTTTGCAGTGAAGTTTTGTGTCAATAATTGTAGATATCTATGCAGGTATGATGACTTCAAAGAAGCGTACATATAGGGGTTTAATGTTTCTAAGTCACATATTTATTCAGATGTATAGGCGGGTTTGATTCCTGAAAAGAGCATATACACGAAAAAGTGTTTGGAGAAAAACACTTATATAAGTGAGTGTTTTAGTGAATAAAATTTCTAAGTCTAATGAGTCTTGTTGTGTTTCTTTTGTCTATCAAAGAAGTCTTACTTGATGATCTGGGTTTCATAGTAATGTTTGAAGATTAATTGATTGGGGATTGATTTGCTGAAGAGTGATGATGCTACTAGTTGTATGTGATTGAAGATAAATGATGGTTTTGTGATTATTTTGAAATGATTCATTGGTTCTTTTTGTGACTATGAATTTATTTCAAAATGACAGAAATTCAATTTAAGGGCTCAAGGTTTTGAGATATGAGATATGTACACAGGTATACTTCAAGGAAGCCACGTAGACATGTGGGTTTGTTGAAGTAAAGTGGCGTACACATTCTAACATTTTATTGATCTTGGAGTTTTGGTTGGTTCACTGAGTTGATTTAGCGTTTGGGTTCAATGTTGGTATTCTGGTTACAGTGATCTAATTGCTTTGTTTATTTGAGAATAAATTTATTGTTTTGGGTCTCAATTGGTTTCAGTGGTTGGTTGATTTCGTTGGTTCAATGATTGAGTGATTTATCGTAGTGATTAGTTCCGTTTTCATATTTTGAGTTGGGGTTAAATGATGGTAGTTGTTCCAGTTTGAAAATTTGATGGAAAGTGGCTTACAAGTTGTGATTTTTTGTATCAAGTCGATCTAGTGTGAAAATTTATGAAACATGGTACATGGTGGTGCTGATGGTCAGAGCGTTTAGTGAGGTAGTCGAAGCTTTCTTCCTATCATAGCTAGTAAATCAGATTAGGGGGATGGAGCTCCCTTTCGGTGAGTGTCGATAAATGAGATTAAGGGGTTGAAGATCCCTTCCAGTGGGTGCTGAAGAATGCGAGAAGGCTGTAGCATTCTTTAGGTGGGTGCCTACATTCTGGTATGAGTCTGCATTAGTACAAGAATGTAAGAAGCTTTTCCTTATAATAAAAAGTAGACAGAGATGACAATAGTGGTGGTTTTTTCCCCACATTGGGTTGCCACGTAAAATCCTAGTGTTCATGTGTGTTTATTATCTGTGATGGTCTATTTTTCTCTCACTGCACATGGTTACTATTTAATTAATCCTAAATGACGTACTAATAAATTGGTTCAAGTTAAATAGATGATGAATTAATTACAAAGTAAGTTCACTAGATATAAGCTAGTTGTCTACATAACAATCATGTATATACGTATCAGAAAAGTTGCATACATAAATATGAGTAAGAAAAAAAACTAGAGTGAGTTTCAAATGTTGATTCACCTACCCCATCCCTCCCCCCAACCCCCCCACCCCCCCTCTCATTATTCTTCACAACAATTTGTATTAGTTAAGTTCCTTCGGAAGAAGCTTGATTGGTTGAAAGAAGTTTCATCAAGATGATAAATCAAGAAGGGAAAACATATATCAGGCCACCCTTGTTCAATGGATTTGATGAGCGCTAGTATTGCAACAAGGATGCTGTAACTCCTGGGGCTACTAACTTTACTTCATCAATCCGGGTTCGCACAAACTTGTAGGTGATACTACAATATACAAATTAGATGTAATGGTCTACTCTTATCACTTTTCAACTGGGGTGATAGACCACCAGGGTTTCTCAAACCACTCTTGCAGAAGGTAAAACTATCATTAATGAAAGAAAAAGAATGTTGCCTGCTTTAAGGAATGAAACACTGAATTGGAAGATGCTTGTAAAGTGTCGATAAATCCTCTAGCTACTCATTGATGCATTTCTCTTGTAAAATAAGCCTAGATTAACCTTATTTATAATCTATGATGATATAGACTAACTAAGCATGGAATCAGATCTAATATGTGTGATGACAACTAAATGCATGTGCTACTTTAGGAATTGTAGAAAAAGCCCTTTTTTGATGTTTAATTTTTATGAATGCAAATGTTAATCTTCACTTTTTATTTGGAAGGGGAGATAGGTATGGATGAAGAGGTATGGACTAGTCTCAAGGTTATGGAAGCCAAGGAGAGGCCTAATCCAACATTAAATGATATTTTTTCTAAATTTTGGCTTAAAACAAGCTGCTATAGGGTTTTCTATAGCACTACTATTGGATGTCATAGTTCTACTACAGGATGCCCTATCATCTATAGGAAATAAGTCGAAATCTTAGGAGATGGAAAGAATGGTAGAAGGAAGTGTGGGAAGGGTGTCTGATGGAGAAATAAGGCATGGAGGAGGTGAACACTATCCAAGGCTTAGTGATATGCTTCAATATGGTTTGATTTGATCAATGGAAATGGAATTTTTTCATACAAAACAAGAATTCAGAATAAGGGTTTAGGGGACTTTGGCAACATGCGTGAATAGGGATTGGATGACGAAAATGAGATGAGATATCCCTTAAAATTAGAAGATCCTATAGAAACATACACTCTGGTCTTAACTTATGCATGAATCCATCTATACATGGAAAATATCTATTAAAGGGAAGAAAACAGAGTTATTATTATCTAGTGTCTAAGTTCATGAATGGAAGTATTGTTACACCATAAAAAGACTCAAGAGATTGAAATGACAATTGTAAATAATCCTAAGAACTCAAATACAATGGCCTATTCATCAAGAAACCCTAGATCATGTAGTAAAGAAAGAAATCTATTTTCGGCCTATGTGAATGGAACCCTCAATTCATGATCCCATAAGGGAGATGAGGTGAAAGCCACTATCACAAGATTTTAGGGAGTGTCTTTTATCACTATGATACAACTAATCTAACTATCCACAAATGAAAGAACACTAATTAATCATCCAAATGCTTGCAAATTAGCAAAAAAAAATCACTTCCCCAGCTAACTATGAATGTAATCTAAGCATACATGTACAAGAATAGGGACTTCTACTACTAGGGTTGGTCCCTAACTGAAGAGCTTCATCCCTCTGATTCAACTCGATGCTAGATCAAGGGAATGCTTCTAATTTTCATTAGAATATAAAAAATACACAAGTTATCAATCACAATGTCTTAGCTCAAAAATTCCTCTTGGCTATAATATAAAAGTCAAATCCTAATGAGGCTCTAGGAATTCTGATTTATACAATTGAAGCTACCAAGAACTTCCTTAAATTAAGGGAGGCTTGGCTCCCAAAATTGAGATCAACTGGTCTTCAACTATCACTAACTTGGCTGCCAATGGTCTTGATGCCTCAACTACCTGTAACTCTGAGCTGATGATATCTAGGGGAGGAATATTTGAGAGAGTGAGGAGTTAAGGAGGGAGATTCACTCCTAAAATCCCTCTTTATTTTCTACGCTAAGTTCTTGCACTTTAATTAGCCAAAACTTTCTCCAAAACTGCAATCAGTGCACGTTAGACCATAAGACATGACATCTCATCTTTACCCTTCTCATTAAGACAAATATAACAAAAAATGTAAAGAAATGTGAGAAAAATTGATTTTAATAAGCTCATGAGTGGCATTAAGGTCCATATAATTTACCCATTGATGAGCGTCATCATCACCCCCTATTGAAAGTGTTGCTCATCCTCTAAGAAACTTAATCTATGCCCATGTATTTTATTGCTTTGGTGGCCTCCCTCACATTCCAGGATTTTGTTGTTTTATCCTCATCTCATGGATAAAATCTTTCATGCTTCTCTATTTCCTCCCACTTCTTTCTTTCTTTGTCTTCCTTTCTCCCTTCTTACATACCCAAGAGCAATGGTGGAATGAGTTTCAAGCAAATCCAATTGACCTTAAGGGACAAATAAGAACATGGAAAGTATCTGAATTATCCCTATCAACACACTTCATCCAAAATTCACCTTCCTACTATATATCAAAGCATTAGACTATTTGAAATTATTAGTCTAAAAATTCATTTTTCTAATCTGGATGGAAACTCTTGAATTGGAGAAAAAAGTCAAGAAATAAAGGCTTGTAGAATTCTAGCGAGTGAAGGATTATTTTCTAGCAAGAAAACATGACTAATCTAAAATGAAGTGGTGGTTGAGATGAGAGGTAATTTGATATGATGATATACATATTTCTAGTTGTAGTTCCCATAGGACAAGCCGATGAATACTCAAAAATAGTCCTATTAACTAGCACTGGTTGCCCTGTAATAAACCCAATTCCCCTGATCAAATTGATTGTTTTATTGCATGTTGTGTTAGTGTGAAATTTCTTAAAAGGTGTACAAAAAATACTTTACTTAAGTCACTAGGTGACAAGTGACCCTAACAACAAGTTGACGGCTTCTTGTGATTCAGATTTGCAATAAAAATAGAAAACCCATAACAAAAGTATAGACGATCCAGAATAGAAATCAACAATAAAAATATCCAGCACAATAACCGAGCTGGAGAGACTTTAATTTAATAAATTATTAATTGAAAACACCTAGTGAAGGAGATTTAAAAATGGGTTTGTAAGTCCCCCTCTATGGGATGGGTCATTTGATGTCCTTGAAGCTTCAGAAAATGATATTCTCTCTCAATATGTGAAAATCCCAAACAAAATGTGGAGAACTCAATTGGGAGATTGAAAGGAAACAGACAAAAATGGTTATGCTTATTATGATCATGGTGAAGAATGAATGAAAACACTCTTATTTATAGTGAAATATTGAATTAATCTAAAAAATGGAGAATAATAAAATAATATTAACCAAATAAATATCTAAAGACTTGTAATACTTTATTATATTTATCATAGAGGGAAAAGGCATTTAAAATGGTTAAATAACTTTATTTATAAATAATTAACAAAAAAAATGATTTATTAATTATTTTGCAAGAATTAAGAATGATGTGAAATTGAAATAATTATTAAATAGTGATCTAAAAATTATTCCAATAACAGAAATAAGGAATATTAAATAAATAGTGTTTTGTTTAATTATTCCTAAGGAATTAAGTCAAAATGTGACAAGGAATGATTATTTAATAACTATTCCTAGAGAAAATAAAATAAATATTGATTTATCTAATTATTCTATGGGTTTTTAATTTAAATCATAAAATAATTTAATAAAAGTGGATTACTAACTTATCTTCCATAGTGAAAGTGATTTTACTATGGTAAACTAAATCTACATGGTGTATTTCAACCCACCTAGTTAGAAATGGCTAGGTGAACATTCTCTGCTGATAAGAAATTGGATGGGAACTTGTAATATCATACATCATCAAGTAAGCCCTGATAACCAAATTGTCCTAAAGAATAACCATTGAACATGATGATTTACGGGCCAGAATATTAGGATGAAAATACTTGGAGGAGGAGTCCAACTTTTGAAAGATCTACCAAAACTTTCAATTATCTAAAATAAGTCTGCAAACAACATCAAATCAATATTTGACTTCACTTTGTGGGATATAAATTAAGGTTCATAGGTGTCAATTTTTTATAATTTCTAGAGTGAAAACCTCCTACCAAATAATGTGAAGCATAGAACTCTACATGTCCAAAAATAAAAAATATAGAATGGATCAACATTAATTCATATGAAGAGGAGATTCAAGACCCATTTGATCCATACCTATCGTGGAAATATATTTTCATTTCACCAATTAAATGGTATCTAATATAATGCACTACGTAAACCCCCTAATACTTAAATTCGAAAAGAGTGAAAGGATCTCTACTTGAATGGTTCTTGAGGTACAATACTTACTAAGGTTTTGTAAATGGGGTACCAAGCTAAGTGGGCTTGATTGTGGGGAAAACTCCACAGTTAAGCGCGCTTGAGCCAGAGGCATTCTAGGATGGGTGAACTCCTCAGAAGTCTTGGTTATTGGGTACAAGCCCCGGAAGTGATGACTAATGCCATGTGATTCATTCTACTAGTTTCAATCCCACTTCTTCACCCCTGTGAGCATCACCTGATGCAATCTGTGCGAAGTGAACTATTCAAAAATCATGAGAAATTAGTCAGTTACAACTATGTCTCATGGAAATGGTCATATGTGAATGACTTACTTAATTTATTTGAATCCAAAAATGATATCTAATATAATGCACTATGTAAACCCCCTAATACTTAATGTTATCCTATGTTAGAGATGAATTCTACAAAAGTAACAAAAGGGGACTCCATTTTAGAATAGGGAAGGAAATGTTTCTTATTGTATCAATAAAGGATATATGCTATGATGCATGGTTAGACATTCCCCATAAATAAAAACCTCATATATACCACTATATTATTTAAGAGGCTCACCTAAAAAACATTCCTAAAATACCAATGACTCACGGGGGAAGTGGAGACTTACTTTTGGATTTCAGTAATGGTCAAGACATGTGCATTCAATTTTGACAATGGATATTAATGATTGGTAAATATTATTACTTTTTTCATCGATTTTATTTTGTATTATACCATATATAAATTGTTGTACATCTAACCCAAGAATATTATAGATCTGATATGAACATATAAGATAATGCAAATAAACCCAGAAATGATATGAAATGAGTCTTTATTGATCAAACCCTTAAGGTAGGGTAACACCATACATTCACTCCTTAAGGAAGGAGAACACTCCACAAGCCATATGCTTGTTCATACAAGAATACTTCTCTTCATATCTCTCCATGTGGAGTCTCTAGCCTCTATATAGGCCTCATACATACAATACCATGCATCATTACCATGGTTTCCTCATACCATCAACTAATACCATGGGCCCCTTACATTATTATTAACTACTTGTGGTCCCTACATTATTATTAACTACTTGTGGTCCCTTACATGACATGGGTTAACCACCTTATTTATTACTATGGCCCATCCCATTATTACGTTATTACCTTGGGTACCTCCCTCGGTACCCCATATACCCCCCCTAGGTATATAACATTCCACCCCCCTTAGCATGTTTCGTCCCCGAAACATGGGAAGAACACAAATAATAAGATCTACTCAAAAGAGTAGTCCACTGATACCATGCACGTGCATCTAGCCATCCAAGAGAAAGGTGAACCCTCGATGTCGTTGGTGCCTCGCTCGCTTGAGATGGAAGTTGATCGTGGTAGCTCTTTTGTGTTGATGTGTAGTAGGTGGCTCTTCGCTTCTCCTTATCTATCTTGTGGGGGTTGTTGTCCTTGTGACTAACTGGTTGCCATCTTGATGGTTGTCTTGCAGGGTGATGTGGGTGATGATATGTTGAAATTTTAACCCACAATGTCGTCTTCTTTAATTCACCCTATTGAGGTTCCTGTTGTGGTGTCTTCTTTTCCAATATGACTTCAACCACTGAGTCCTCCTCTGATGTATCAGCACCTGTAACCTTTTCCGCTTCAGCCTCTGTTTGTGTATGATTGTTGACCATCAACTGCTCATCATCTGATATGTCAGACCCTGGAACATCTTTTGCTTCAGCCTCCTTGGATTCTATCTGTTTATTAGTGGAAATATCCTGTAATGTAATTTTCTTCTTTTTATACCAGAGCTTCATGAATTTCTTCTGCACATTAATATTGATAGTAGCCACAGATTCCATCCAAGGATATCCCAAAACAACATCCATATTATCCATCTCTGAAGTATAAAAATCACCATGCAACACATACTTGTCCATAGAAAGCTTCAAATCCTTATAAATTTGAACATCCTCATCATCAACCTGTGTGTGTTCAATTTGTTTTGCTGGAACTTGCAATTTTTTTGCCAAATTAACATTGATAAAATTATGCTTGCAACTAGGATTGATGGAAACAATGATCTTCTCTTTCTGAATTAATCCATGAACCTGTAATAAGGATATACCAGTAGGAAATAGACCCACATGTTTCTCCTTATCTTGTTTTCTGGCATGAGACTATCTATCTAAAAGTAATTTTTCAAATTCTTCATCGGGCAGGTTGAAACACTTCTTTTGGTTAAGTAATCCCCACCATGTGGCTGCCTCATCTTTAAAATTAGCCATTGCCACCCATTTCCAATTGTGTCTAAATAACCCCTTGTATTCAGTTATGTGTTCTTCAATAGTAGAACCATTATCTTTTCCTGTAAAAGCCATGAAGAGGGTTTTGAAAAAATTCACTTACTTGGCGAAAATTTTGAAATTGTCACAGTTTCGTCAATATTGCTCAGAATCCTTATTATGACCTGTTTTTAGAAATGGAACAACCATTCTGCATCTGCCCATGTGGTAGAAATCTTGATCCAGGCACTAGAATTCCCGATCTGCGCTGCAACTCTCTCGCCGTCACCAAAATTTCTGCAAAAAGAGCTGATTTTAAATCAGCGATATCGCCCTCATCCGGACTCCGATTTGCCTGATTTTTTTTTTGAAATTGGGTGTTTTTTCACAAAGATTCCAGATCTGTAATCAGATCTTGCAGATCATGCACCAGGACATCTAGATCTGCGCCGCAAATTCGCTGCCCCGAAAAATTGTCTCCAACCCTACTGATTTTTAGATCAGCAATATCTCCTTCATCCGGACTCCGATTTGACCGATTTTT
>APFE030361093.1:845-101483 GCA_000404065.3 Pinus taeda
CCTAGAAAACTTAAGCAATGTGATGCTTGCATTCTAGGAAAGCATAGCAAATAGTCTTTTCATGATTCGCATTCAAGAGCACATAGGAAACTTGAACTCATTCATTCAGATTTATGTGGTCCAATGCCTGTTTCTTCTACAAATGGAAATAAATATATCATGACGTTTATTGATGACTACACCAGAATGTGCTGGGTTTATTTATTGAAGAACAAATCTGATGATTTCCAAACATTCAAGAATTTTCATAAATGGATTGAAAATGATGCACAATCTCATATTGGGTCTATTCGCACTGATAATGGAAAAGAATATACATCAAATGAATTTGAGAACTATCTTCGACGACATGGGATCAAACATCAAACAATTGTTCCTTATAATCCCCAACAGAATGGTGTAGCTGAAAGAATGAATAGAACAATCTTGAATATGGTACGATCCATGCTTTTATTCAAAAATGTAAAGATAATGTTTTGGGCTGATGCTGTTCTATGTGCTGCATATATAAAGAATAGATGTCCATCTAATGCTATAAGAAACAAGACTCCTTATGAATTGTGGTATGGACATGTTCCTTCGATAAAACATCTCAGGATATTTGGTTCCACCTGTTATGCTTTGATACCAAAGGTACATAGAAACAAACTTGGTGCTAGAAGTCGTAAGTGTATCTTCCTGGGGTATTCAAACACCTCCAAAGCATACCACCTCTATGATGAAGAAAATAAAAAGTTTGTTATATCTAGAGATGTAATTTTCTTGAATCAATCCAAATCTGACCAATGTTGTTTGAGCGGCACTTGATCGCTGGATAGGATTCGCAAAACAAAATCATTGTCAAGAATTTGTAATCAGATTCCAACATCTTGATAGGGGGAATTCCTATTCTAGATCAAGCATGTGGAATCTTCTTCTGAAGAAACACTCTCCCCACATGAAAACTCCAACAACGGATGATGCTTTAAGTGATGTAATTGATAGAATTGGGAGACTCAATCTTGATTCACTCCCAACTCAATCAACAGAATAGCCTGGACCATCTCAGAAAGGTCTCCCAAAGTGGCTGACAAAGACACTTGAAAGTGTTCATCCCGATGAAATTGGAAAACAGGAACCAGAAATGCAAACCGACAAAATGGAGGTGATGTAGATGACTCTAATTCACCTGTTGATATGGATGTTTCTTATGATTGTGAATTGAACTTGTCTACAGATTTTGAACCAACTTCCTTTAAAGAAGCTCCTTCTCATGATGAATGGAAAGAAGCAATGCAAAAGGAGTATGATGCCCTCATAAAGAACGGCACTTGGAAGCTGGTTGATGCTCCATTTGGAACCAAACCAATTGGCTGCAAGTGGGTCTACAAGAACAAGTACAAAGCTGATGGCTCACTTGACAAGCACAAAGCTAGGCTTGTGGCAAAAGGTTTTGCACAGAAGGAAGGGGTCGATTATGAGGAAACTTTTGCCCCACAGCAAAATGGGCCACCATCCGGACACTCTTTGCACTAGCAGCTCAGAACGGTTGGAAAGTCCATCAAATGGATGTAAAAACTACCTTCTTGAATGGAGATCTAAAAGAGAATGTTTTTATGTCCCAACCTGAAGGATTTGCTGTGAAAGGACATGAACATAAAGTATGCAAACTTGTGAAGTCCTTGTATGGCCTCAAACAAGCACCGCGAGCCTGGTATGAAAAACTAACTGAGCATCTTCTGAAACTCAACTTCAATCATTTTCATCTTGATGATGCAACTTTATTTGTCAAGAAAGTTGGCAAAACAGTTGTATATCTTGTGGTATATGTAGATGATCTTTTAATGACAGGGAAAAATGAAAGCTACATTGCATCCATAAAGAAAGAATCGGGGAAAAGTTTTGAAATGACTGATTTGGGCTATGTTCATTACTATCTTGGCATTGAAGTAACCCAACATCCAAAGTCCATATTTCTTTCTCAAAAGAAATACATTGGAGATTTGTTAAACAGATTTGGCATGACAGAGTGAAATCCTCTTAATACTCCAATGGAACAAAACTTAAAGCTCACATCTATTGAAGGAAAGGAATTTGAGGATGCAACAAAGTATAGACAGCTTGTAGGAAGTCTCATCTACCTCACTGCTACCAGATCAAACATTTCATTTGCTGTTGGAACCCTCTCTAGTTTATGCAAAAGCCTTGTGAAGGACATTGGTCTGCTGCAAAAAGAGTTCTAAAGTACTTGAAGGGAACTCAAGACTTTGGAATCAAGTACACACAGGTGGATGACTTCAGTTTGATCGGATACTCTGATTCAGACTTCGATGGAGACAAAGAAACTGGGGTATCTAATTCAGGATATGCTATGAGTCTTGGATCAGGAGCTATCTCCTGGAGATCACGCAAACAATCAGTTCCAACAGATTCCACAATAGAAGCAGAATACGTGGCAGCAGCTGAAGCAACAAAAGAAATTGTGTGGCTCAGGAAAATTCTTAAAGATTTGCAGGTAAAACAAGTACAATCAACTCCACTCATGATTGACAATACCTCTGCAATAAAGTTGGCCAAGAACCCAAAGTTCCATGATCAAACGAAGCACATCAATACCAAATATCATTTGATTCAACATCATGTTGAGGCCAAAACAATCCAATCTCCGTTCATTGTTCCCACAAAATGAAGCAAATGGCAGACATCTTCACCAAAGCGCTTGGAAGAGAAAAGCTTGAACGATTCAGAACGATGCTTGGACTCACCAACATCCCTTCAGATTAAGGGGGGGAATGTTGACACCTAATCTTCATGATTGGGTGAATTTATGCAAATAATTAAATTAGGAATGTGAACAGTCATCAGGAGATGAACTGAACAGTCACTCCCTATTGTATATAACAAAGACCTACCTAATGGAATGATATACGAATCAGTTTTACTGCCTATTGGAGTTACTGCCTGGCCTGACAGGAAAAAAGGCAAGTACAAAAAAATATTAAATTATTTTTATAGCTTAAAAAAATAGAGTTAAGAATAAACACCATTCAGGAATCACATGAGTAAAACCATAACTCAGCCAAAAATGAAATTTATTATGCATTTCACCATTAGCCATCCATGTACCAAATCCGGATCCACTAGATTTTGAATGCCAGGATCCAGATATGACAGGGAAATGGCAAGTACAAAAAAATATTAAAAAATTATAATTTAACCAAAAAAGAAAAGTTAAGAATCAAAAGCATTCAGGAATCACAACAGTAAAACCATTAGTTATAACCAAAAGAGAAAGTTATCATGCATTTAACTATTAGCCATCCATGTACCATATCCAGATCACTAGATTTTGAGGAGCCAGGATCCAGATAAGGCAGGGAAATGCCAAGTGCAAGAAAAATGGAGCCAGGATGTTGTTTTACAAGTTGTTCTTGTTTGATACTCTTGGGTATATTTTGTCACACAAGATGGAAATTTCTGGATGACATTTCTGAACAATGTACTGGATCTTATATTTCTCTAATAGAAATCCAGAGTTTTATTCCTCTGAAAAAAAAAGTGCAAGAAAATACAAAAATAATTTTATAATTAAAATAAGAGTTAAGAATCAAAACCATTCAGGAATCACGACCGTAAAAACATAAGTTATAACCAAAAAGAAAGTCATCATGCATATTACTATTAGCCATCCATGTACCATAAATGATGACTAATGATTTGAAAAGTTGTAGCCAGCTTTGACAATTAATAATTTTGAAGACCGTTTTAGCATAAGCATGAAGCAGCTCATAGCAGTGTTTTTGTGAACCACATCCACATCTCCATATCAATAATCAATAAAGTAGTTTTCTTTAAGGTTATGTCAGGAATAAATAACTACAGGGGTGAAATAAGCAACAGTGTAGCTTGTAATGATATATCAGACCTTGATAGCAAACCTTGACCATAATGATGTATCAAACCCTGAGAGCAGACCTTGATAGAGCAGAACTCAAGGGCAAATCTTGACATAAGGATAGATTAGACCTTGACTAGGAATGGGATCTGGGCGTTTAGCCTTAGGCATTTTGGGAGGGTTTCCATTGAAACATCGATTTTGCAACAAATTGGTGGGTCCAAAAAGCACTGGAACTTTTGGGATCCATTTCATTCCACAAGTCCATTTCATGGGCTCAAGATTTATTTCCTTCTACAGGGGATCCATTTCCATAAAGGATCCTCTGGGTGGATCCAGGTGGATCCGGATCCAGATCAGATCCATGGATCTGACCAGTGTTGATAATATCGCTGAAATATCAGTGACATTCGGAACTATCATGATATTTTCGACAAGCCGAATATCGCCAAGAAAATATTGTGATATTTCCTTGCCTGGAAATATCGCGATATTTCCGAAATATCGCGCAACGACCCTAAAAATCACCGGGCAGGCTGGGCCGCGGCTAGAAAAAGCAATTTTGGTCATTTCATTTGCTCATTTTGGTTTCTGAGACTTGGAGAAGGAAGGGGAAGAGCTTTGTGGCAATGTCCATTTCATGGGCTCAATTTCTATTTCCTTCTACAGGGGATCCATTTCCATAAATGATCCTGGGTGGATCCGGATCCAGATCAGATCCATGGATTTTACTAATGTTGATAATATCGTCGAAATATCATTGATATTCGGAAATATCACGATATTTTCTACAAGTCGAATATCGTCAAGAAAATGTTGCAATATTTCCTTGCTTGAAAATATCGCGATATTTCCGAAATATTGTTGATATTTCGGCAAAATATCACGCAACGACCCCAAAAATCACCGAGCAGGCTGAGCCGCAGTTAGAAAAGCGATTTTGGTCATTTCATTTGCTCATTTTGGTTTCTGAGCCTTGGAGAAGGAAAGGGAAGAGCTTTGTGGCAGTGTTGCAAGAACCCCCCCAAAGGATTTGGAGGCAAAACCGCATCCCGTACGGATCCACCACCGATCCTTCGCCAAAACCGTGGATCCAATTCCGCCCTTTTTGGTGGTTCTTGGAAAATTGGATCTGTGGGGACCTGATCCGCAGTTCCCACTGCCCAATCCGCAAATCCCGGAAAGGATCAAGTGCAGATCTGTTGAGGTTCGGGCGTGTATCCACCGCCGATCGCAAACGGATTTGAAAGAAGGTGGACGGTTCACACAGTTCCGCAAGGCTTTTTCTTTTTTGGAAATTTTGAACTGTTATGTGAGGAAATACACTTTCCGAAAACTCCCAAGGTGCCCCTTGATGCTCCCTAGATGCTTCCTAGATGCTCCTTTATCTTTCATTTCCATCATTTTACTTAAATTTTTAACATTACCATGAGATGCCTCAAGATGTTTGAGAGTGGTTCCAACCTCATCAAACTTCATATGGAGAAAAGAGAATTTCATAGCCCATTCAAAATTCAGCAAACTTAACAGTGTTCGGGATCAATGGGATTGTGACGTTTCATTGGATTATATCATGTATGAGGGCATGTGATTGGCATTTAATCAAGAGCACCAAGCGCTATATGTACCCCAGTGTTGGTGTTGTTGCTTGTTGAACTCCTTTGTCATGGCCTTAGCAATTATGTACCCTTCACTCAAGACAAAATCATTGATCAGGCATGTTAAGCTTTTTCTACCATATTATAAGGCTTGGATTAAGTTGTTTGGTCAAAATTAGGAAATGTTGACTAATATCCCTATAGAATTGTAGAGGTAAAGGCTAGACAAAAAAAAGAGGAATCTAGATTCTAGATGGTTGATGTTGGAATAATTAATCATTGATGTACAATGGATGCCATATCTATCTTGATTTATGTAAAAATATGCATGTTTTCATGTCTTCTACAACTAATTTGGTATTTTGGATGTTTTTTTAGATATAAATGCAAAAAAAATATAAATATATATATATAGTAGACGCTTCTGAGATGCTTCACTTCCTAGATTTTTGGGAAATGACGCTTCCGCATCCCCACTTCGTGCAACATTGCTTTGTGGTGGTTGTCAAGGAGGGATTGAGGATCAAAAATCTGATTATATATATATATATATATATATAGCATTGTTTATGTTTGTCGATATTTGACGATATTTTGTTGATATTTTCGTTGATATTGTCGATGAGATGTTTTCTAGACCCTCGTCGATATTTTGTCGATACCGATATTTTCAACACTGGATCTGACACGCTAGAGAGGCAGATCTAGTAACAAAATGAGTAGCCTCTTTCAAGGTCACAATAGGGTAAAGTTTAACTAATTATGGCTCAGCAAGGAACTTAATAGAGTTATCATGAAACTGTCTAGACACAAGATATAGATGGGAAGGTATTTTCCATTCAACAGTGTTCAATAAATATTTTGGAAAATGCTTCTGAGTTTGCATTTAATTTGAAGCCTAATGGAAACTAGCTTTAGTGGCATCAAAGTTCAAACATATGACCAAGAAGCAAAAGGCCACAAGATTTTATTAAATAAATTGCACGTCTTCAAAATCATGGCAACATTATTTTTTGTAAGAAAAGCTTATGTCAATGAACAAAAATTGTTTATAACAATCCAGGCTGTAATCTAGTGGTTGAGATGGGGCATTTTGACACTAATGACCCAAGTTCCAACCACAGTGGTCATAGGGCCCCTAAGTACAAGTTGTCCAAGTTTGTCAAGGATTTATATGAAGATTAATTCAATTTATAAACGTTAATATATGTGTTCGTTTGTACCTATAAAAGAGGATTTTGAGACGATTTTTTGAAGATTCCTAAAGTTTGAACTAATTATGTTCAAGTTCCTTGTGTCTCGCTCGTTAACTTGTATTTACTCTCTATGTTTTCAAATGATATATAAATGTCTCACTAGTTGATTATACCACATCTTTCTAGACATTTAACATTGGGGAAATTTTTGAATAGTATTTTGTTTCTAGCCTTTCATACCCTCTTTCATATTTCTCTATAAACTATTCTCTATATCCCTTTTATTATTGGACATTCGCACCTAACTCTATAACATGTGTTGTAACTTGTACTATTTGCAGGTAGACTTACTATAATCCCAAAGCAAAGGCGGTCCAAGGGGATGATCACTCCCTGACCAGGGTGACATAGTGGCCGACATATCCCTTGTCGAGGATTCAGACGCAAAGACCTAACAACAACAAAAAATTGGGTATGTTTTTGTTCTATTTCGTGTTTTTTCAACCAATGGTTTTGCAACCCATGTAATCTAATTCTAGTTAAAAAAATTAGCGTTGTAATCTACTTTGACTTAACAAATTAGGGTTGGTTTAGGGCTTTGGATGCATTGAAATATACCTAAATATTGTGTTGTGAACAGTCATGTTAATACAAGAGGTAGAGAGAGGTGTGGCTCTTAGTTAGATTGGTTTTTATGATGAAGGGTTGTTAAGAATTGGCAAGAGAGAGACAAGACAAGCAAGTGGTGAAAAAGGCTAAATATCATTGTATTCCACTGTATTGATCTCAAAATTTGAATTTCTAATCCAACAATTGACCTTCTAGATCTTCTTCATCTCACTAACAACTCATCGGTGGATCATGACAACAACTCATCAAGATAAGAATTACAACTCATAATAATTGGCTTCTCGGACTTTGTGATTGTCTAGAGACTCACAATCTCACATCCCACCCCCCTCTCAATCACAAGTTTGAATAATTGTAGAACACTTGTACCAATAACTTTGTCATCTTCAATCTGAAATTGTTGAACTGAGCTTCGATGAAGATTTGCCTAAAAAACGGCCAATATTTGAATATGTGGAAGTGAACAACTACTATGTTTGAACATTTCCATTGAATAATTGAAATGATTTTCTGTTGAGGAGACTAGTTGTGATCCATAAACTATCATGTATATTCCACTAGACAATTCATCACAACAAATCTAATCAATTATACTTGAAAAAATTCTGAAATCTACACTATGAGGGTTTATTTCTCTTTAGATTTCTAGATTTATAAATTATTGTTTATTGTGTATGCATGCAAATTATAATTATGCAAAAATAGAGAACAACAAAATAAAAATTCTCAAACCACGATTTGACACAAGATATAACCTCGGAAACCCTTTCAGGAGAAAACCCAGCAGGTCACTCTGCTCTCTTTCTCTGGATAAAAGCTAGTTGCAAGTACAAAGAAGTAGGGCTTGTGGCATGTGAGCTACTACAATGCAAAAATCCTCTTTGTGTGCTCTCTCCCTATCCCTCTTAGCTACTTTGTGTTGAAGAATCTAGGGCAAAGTAGTGTTGTGATGATTCTTTGTTACTTGATAACAATTTGTGGAGTCTTTTTACTTTTCTTGTTAGTATATGCTTCTTCTTCTTATTAGTGCATATGTGTGTGCTTCATCAAACTACTACCAAAACAAAATAACAAGAACACAAAGTTTGGCTCTCTGCAAGGGACAAAACCTCTCCACTCTTGAGAGGAAAACCCTTTGTAAGTTTTCTCTTATTGAAGCTTCTTATTTGAACAACTGCCAAACCCTAGACCCTTGACTATGGGATCCTCCAAGCACAAATCAAATCCTTCCTTTTTCTGCACTATCACTTCCGGAACACCTCCCGGCACTTTGTTTCCTAGCACTTCGTCCTCCTTCCGCCGACACTTCGTTCTTCTTTCAACTTCTTAGTAACCTTGTTGCACTTGCTATAGAGAAGGTGTCTTTCCCTTAAGATGATCCTTCATTCTCCAATCAAATGAGCTCTTTCTTTGAAGTGTAGGTGCAGACTCAAAGTGACTGTTTGGCAGCCCTAAATTCTCGCACGTGTGACTGTTGTAGCCTCTTTTCCTTCTTTGTTTGAGTGCCCTTTTTCTTCACTTGGGGGTCCTTCTTCCACATTAGAGTAGTAGGCCTTGTAGGCCTAGTTTCAACCCCAACCGAGGGTGGATGTATGATTGTGGTTTACTATTGTCCTAGCTGTAGGAAAATCTCTCAAATTTATGCATGTGTGATTGTAGTAGTCTTTGGAACAGCCTTCAAGACTTCGGTGGTGAACTCTCTCACTTTGCTGCCTTTGGAGACCTTCTCACTTCGTTGTGCTTACCTTCTTCTTCGCTGATTTCAGAGCACTTGTTATGCATTTTATGAGGAGTGGACAGCCTCTATAAATAGAGGTTTGTCCCTCCTCTTCAAGCCGACATGACTGTCCATTAGGCCGACTTACAGTTTGAACCAAAATTCATCTTTTATTCATCGTTTTGTTGCTTGGAGACTTCGATCATGCTAGAACAGGATTTGGCTATGCTTGGAGGTGTTCCCATGACCTTGTATGATGACATACATGATGTAACATGCCCTCAAAGGGTCTTATCATAATTACATTTTGACTTTGACTTTCTAGAAGCACTTTAAAATGTGCTTGACCTATTTTCAATGAGCAAGAAACTCATTGACAAATACTATAAAAATAATCTCTTTTTCTTGAATAAATACAAATATCAAAATTACATTTATGAAGACCGAACCTAGTTACATTTCCTTCAACACTTTGCTCGTTTATGGAACAAAATACACTCAAAAAGAATGGAACCCTTTTTCTTCCTAGTGGCCTGGTTATAACACAGCTCAATAGTCTACTAGTGTGGTTAGGTTTAGCTCCCTCAACTCTTAACCAAAGTTATAATATGGACTCTTCTAGAGTCTTCTTCATCACGATCATGTGGTTAGCCCATTTTCCTTGAGTAATGGGGGATGACATGGCATCCTCTCGAATTATGGCAGCCAAAACAAGAAGGTCAACTTCCGAGTGGCATAAATTTTGCATACAAACTCTGATTGAAGTGATTCTTGCGTCGTTGGAAAGGTCTCTATGTAGAATAGGAAGAAAAGGTGTGGCACTGAAGTGACAAAGTTTTACCTCGAAAAAAACGTGGTTTGTTGCCTAAAAATGATCCTAGAAGTTTTCAGACCCCAATTTGTCAAACTGGGTCCCACTAGTGAAAATGGTCTTATGAGTTTATTCCTCCATTTCCTCCACTCTTAAAGCATTTACATGGATGACAAACAATATAATGATCCAATCTAGATCACACCTCCCCTTCTCTCAGGTGTACCATTTAGCCTTGCCTAGAAGTTGTCCTTTCAACACAATCTACCGAAGGTCATGCTACCCTTGTCTTATAGTTTTGGACCTCTTCTGCAAAACTATATCTTCACCTCAATTGCTTCCATAACAAATTGCATGTACAACACAATGTTTGGCAATGGGGAGTCTAGCAAATAGCTGGATCTCGTGCTCCACTTCCTTTGTAGTAACCCTTTAGGATCCCGAAACACATCCCTATATGCCTGTAGCAACTCTTCCAATTGTTGTTTTTGTTTCTTAGTACAACCCTACAAGGATGCCTTTGCTCTTATTAACTCTTCTACAAATTGATTCTCTCTTAAAAATAGTAAAACAAACTTCTTACGCAATTTGCGCGCCTACTGCTTTCCTTGGATGTGGTAGTAGTTTCTCATTCTCCCTCTCTGAAATCGAACCCTAATTCTCCATCACCCATCGCCACCATGGCAAGCCTCTATCCTACCATCAAAAATTGATAGGGCAAAATTGAATGAAGCATCGCCAACATAGGGGTTGTGCGATTCGTCGAGTTATCATGATTCACCGAAGGAGAGGGCAAGCCTGTCGCAGCCTTTTATTCTAATAAATGCATTCCTTCTGAAGAGTCAGGACTTGGTGCACGTATTAGCTCTAGAATTACTACGGTTATCCGAGTAGTGTGGTATCATCAAAGAAACTATAATTGATTTAATAAGCCATCTGAAATTTCATAATTTGAATTAGTTCATACTTAGATATGCATCACTTAATCTTTGAGACAAGCATATGACTACTAGCAAGATCAATCAAGTACTTCCATGGCCTAAACGCCATAGTCCCTCTAGGAAGTTGGTCGCGAAGGGAATCCTCTGCACATCTAGTTCGCAGGTTGAGGTCACGTTCATTATTGAAATTAACCAAAAAAATTGCTCCACCAACTAAGAACGGCCATGCACCACCAGCCATAGAATCAAAAAAGAGCTCTCAATCTGCCAACCCTTACTATGTCTGGACCTGTAGCTTCTCCTTGTTCCACTGTAACCATACTTTATGCTCATTTAATTTTGACTGATACCACTTCGAAACTTGAAGCCTGACTATCTGATATTCCCCCCATCAGGTGTAAGGTGAGAAGCTTTTCAATAGTTGATTCTTAAAAAGATCCAAGCTAGGGCTTTGGATTCTTTAGGTGGTAGTTTTTCTGGTTGACCATTAACCATTTCCATGGAAATTGGTGGTTTATGGTTAACCACTAACTAGACTAATTTGAATACTGTGGTGGTTTCTGGATGACTACTAACCAATCTTCATTGAATAACGTGGTGAATTTTGGATGACCTCTAACCAATCTGCTTTCAATAAATGCGGTAGTTTTTTGGATGAACACTAATCGTCTTCACTTCATCAATTTACTTCCCCCCCTTAAAGGTGTGGGGGAGTTTCTTTTATCATTGTGCTCCCCCCTGTAGGTGTGGAGAGTACCATCTTTGGCTCATTTCTTTATCTTTATTTTGGCTAGGTATTAAGATTGGTGTACTTTCTTCACTTCTTGATTCTATTTCTAGGAATTTATCCATCCATATTGAATTAATTTCTTAGATTTCTTCTTCTTTCAACATCTTTCTGATAGGTAACTTGTCTTTCCACAATGAAGACAAGGATGAAGATCAAAACACTAACTCTCCATGTGACCATTTCTCTAATAATGTTGGCATTTTTTATCAATGTTCTTAACCTCATCAAGAAATCTTGCACTCACAAAGTGAACTGGTTTGGAGAAATCGGGAATATGAAAGTTGTTTTCTTTGGTGTATTCATATCCATGTCGCTTTCTATTGAATGAGATTTCTTGCCAAGGTTTAACAAACAACCTACAAAAACCATTTTATTGTTCTTTGTCTTCTTCACAATTGCTTCTGCTACTATTGTTGTTGTTATTTCATGCTTCATCCATTGATTCCATCAATTCGTTTGTATCACACTAAGCATCAATCACTTCTATTATATCACAAGTTGCATCAACTTTTGTTATCCATTCATCTATATCGCATGTTGCATCAAACATTGGATTCTATGTACCACATGTTGTATCACTTTGCTTTATTAGATTCTTTGTGCCACAACTTGCATCAACTGTCTAGATGAATTCATTTGCATCACAATATGCATTAGCCTTTTGCATTAGATCTTTGTACGACAAATTGCATTAACCTTCATTATAGATGTTGCATCAATCATATCATCAATCTAATCATGCTTTTCTCTTAATTTAGTCTAAAATGCATCAAGCAATTGATCCTTCATATTTATTTCTCTTTGAAGATCTTTTGCAACTACTAATGTGTCAGCCATTTGATCAATTATGGTTTGATTTTGCTGTAATATCCACTCAAGTACTTTAATTTTGTTGCGCAATTCATAGTTGCACTCTTACAAATCCTTGATTTCTTGAGATGCATTTTGTAGGTGCTTTCCTCCTTTACCCAATTTTTGTTGAAGAATCAAGTGCACTACTGTGTATTAGGATTCTTCTCCAATGGATAGCAATTTGTGAAGCACTTTTATAGTTATCTTAGCTTGATCTTCTTCTTATTATTAGTGTGTGTTTCATCAAACTGCTACCAAAAACATAAAGACAAGAACACAAATGTTGGCTCTCTGCCAGGGCCAAAACCTCTCTCTCTTAGAGAGGAAAAACGTTCGATAAGTTTCTCTTATTGGAGCTTCTTATTGATCAATACCAAACCCTAGACCCTTGACTAGGATGTCCTCCAAGCACAACTCAAGTCCTCACCTCTTTTCTGCATTTTGTTCCCAGCACATAGACTTCCTTCTTCCGGTAGTTTGCTCCCCAACACTTCGTCCTCCTTCTTTGTTGCTTATCTAGAGATAGACCTTTCTTGACAAAGCTTTATATGAGATGTTCCTCTTCTATACTTAGTGATGTCCTTTTCTCAAGTAGACTCATTCCTTCTTTGACCAAACGAAATGTTTCTTGAGATGTAAGAGCAGACTCGATATGACTGTACAGCAACCCTAAATTCTTTGCACGTGTGGCAGGGATCCTTGTAGTTTAGGGTCCTTTTACCTTCATTTGAGAGAGAGACTTCTTCGCTTGACTTGGGAGGCTTTGTAGGCCTAATTTCTAGCCCAACCAATAATGATTCTTGGATTGTTCTCCAACTGTTGTTATACCCGTAGATTTACCCTTCCTTTCTTTGCACATGTGACTGTTGCTAGCCCTATAAACAGTCCTACACCTCCGCTTTATCTTCTCCTTTCTTCGCCGCACTAAGGAGACCCTTTAGACTTGTCTTTTCCTCTCTCTTCTCGGCTTCTATCCTTCGCTAATTTCATAGATGCTTGGTGGACATTGAAAGGGAGTGGACAGCCTCTATATATAAAGGATTGTCCCTCCTTTAGGCCGACTTCTTGTCTTTAGGCCGACATGAACTTTCTTCATCGTTTTGCTTCTTTTGGAGGACGTTGCTACATGGAGAGGACTTGCACTTGTCTTGGACGTATTCCTTTGACCTTAGACATAGTGTAACATGCCTTCTAAGGGTCTTACATAAATACATTGACCTTTTGACTTCCTAGAAGCACTTAAACATGTGCTTGACCTACTTCAATGAGCAAGAAACTCATCGACAAATAATATAAAAATAATTTCTTTTTTCCTGAATAAATACAAATGTCAAAATCACATTTATGAAGACCGAACCTAGTTACACTTCCTTCAAAACTCCCTCTTAACTAGGGAGGTATTCTTACAACATTACAAGGTGTTTAGCTATGTTTCAATCTTGAAGAATTCACATAAGAGAAACCGTATTTGAAATCCATCTGTTATAGCATCATAATAACCAACATTATTTCCACAACAAGGCCTTGACTGACAGCTCTATCTCTCAATAGATCAGAGCACAATGGTGGCAAGACCAATGGCTTATAGACACTTTAGTCATTGTCTCTCAAGGTACATACTCACCCGGGTGTTCATTGAGTATGACCTTCTAGGACTATTCTTATATTGGGTTCCCAGCCCTCAAAGAATATCGGTCCTCTTGCCTACTCTTGTCTTGGATGCCCTACACATCCTCAAAGAGTAATGGATGCTAGATGATTACCTAATCCTCCCATTCTTTCTTCCCAAGTGAAGACAAGAATGTTGTGTCTATCACTTCCTCTCAATTGAGGAAGACATGCCTAAGTATCCTCCGACAAGGTACATGTCCAAGTTCCTTTGTAATTGGAAACTTGTTATAACTCCCTCTTAACTAGGGACTTGTCCATTCATCAGCAACTTCTTTTTCGTGGGTCCTCTAGCTGCTTGATCTCTTTCCTTCCTTTGGTGTCATGAAGTCTTTGTTCAAACTTCTTCTTGGTAGGGCACCATCCATCAATCACTTTCCTTCCTTCTTTGTCATGTCATTGCTTCCTTCGTGGAAAGTAGCCTTCTTGTCACATATCAGGTTCTCTTGTCATCTGATTATTCCTTGTCATCTTGTCTATGCTTCGGACTACTGCTCACATGGATGCTTCTTTGTACTTGCTTGTTCCCATGCTTTGATCTAGTTGTCCTTCATGACTTCATCCTGATATTGCTTCAACATTAAATGGTGCTTTTGCTAGATGGCTTCTTCATCATGACATCTTCGTCGAGTAGAATCAGTTATCTGCACCTTTCATATCTCCAAGGCCTTCATAGGTGTCAAGGGTCCTTTGATCTTTTCCTTTCTTAGTCAGAGTTGTCCTACCTTTTTTCGGGAGACTCTTCAATGGATCTTTGTCATATAGTGATTCTTTGTGATCATGGTGTTCTTCCCATGCTTGATCTCTTTCTTCACTTGCTTCTTCTTGGATAGATTGGTCAACCACTTTCTGCTCCTTTTGAGAGCACTTCTTCATTGCTTGCTTCTAGGACTAGTCAGCATTTCTTCTTTACTTGCTTCTTAGTCAGCAATCTCATACTCCTTATGTGAGTATTTTCTTCTATTGACTTTCATTGTATTGTAGTAAATGCCTTCGAGCATGTTATTGGTGGAAGAGATTATTTCCTACTTTATCATGTTATACAATTATTCCCATGACTCAATAATATACAAATGATAACATGACTAAACTTTGATGCATACATACCTCATCTTGATTCTCCTTTGATAATCTTAGCTTCATTTAGTTGTCCTTGGAGTGGCCCTTCTTGCTTCATCTTAGCTTGCATGCATATCATCCTTTTCTTGAATCCCATGAATGGGATTCCCAATGAGACATCTGCATTTGTTTATGAATCTTCTTTTGAAGATTCCATCAAAGGGTCTTGAAGACCCTTACCTTGCAAATGTTTCTTTCTTTTTGATGATGGAGGTTTTCTAAGATTCTTAATCATGATCAATTTTCTTTCATTGTGGATGAGGTCCTATTTTAGGTATGCTCCTTCTACATGAATACCTTGAGCTATATCTACCATGCTCCTATATTCTAGAAGATATTTCTAACCATGCATTTAGTTCTATTTATAAATGCTCCTTCTACATGAGTATTTCTAACTCTATGTACATCATGCTTCTAGATTCTAGAAGATGTTTCTAGCCATGCAATTTTATTCTATTCCTACATGCTCCTATACTACTCAAAACTTTGAAAGAAAACTTTAAGTAAAGAAGTAGACTTAGTCATAGTAGAGATCTGGAGGATCTTCCTTCTTTTGCTTCTTGTCTTCTTCTTTCATTTCTTGAGTCACATGAGCTTCTTCCCTTTTTCTTTCATTTCTTGAGTCACATGAGCTTCTTCCCTTTTTCTTTTGTTGTTGTTGTCCTTCTTTAGTTTAGGACAATTCCTCTTGTAGTGTCCATATTCTTGGCATCCATAGCATTGGGTTTTGGACATATCTTTGTTGTTTGTTCTTCGTGGACCAAATTTGCCAAATTTTCCCTTTCTCTTGGCCATGGTAGCAAATGCATGCTCCTTTGATCCCACATCCTTTTTTGCTTTGAGTCTTGTTTCCTCTATCTTGCACAAAGACCACATTTCACTTAGTGGGGTGGCTTCCTTCTTGGCATATATGCTTCATGTGAAGTTGCCCCAATCCTTAGGTAGAGCAC
Organism: Pinus taeda; assembly: GCA_000404065.3. NCBI lineage: Eukaryota > Viridiplantae > Streptophyta > Pinopsida > Pinales > Pinaceae > Pinus > Pinus taeda. Next base: position 16,992 of record APFE030361093.1, read on the forward strand.
TGAGTATTACAGTTGTCATTTCTCTATCAGACATGACTTCCCCTAGATCTTGAAGTTGATCCCTCATCTCAGAGATCTTCATGAAGTAGGGATCTATTCCTTCCTTTGATATCTTCATCTTGTACAATTCATTTCGTAGAGATATCACTTCTCCAGTTGTGCTTACCGAGAATAGCTCTACTAGTTTATCATAGATTTCTTTTGATGTTTCAAGTTTGGAGACATAAGGAATGAGGGAGTCTTTGATCGATTCTATTAGAATCCTTTGAGCTCTTGTCTCATCCATTTTATACTTGGTTAAGGCTTGAGTTTGTTCCTTCGCAGGAATAGTAACATTGCCTTTGATGTGTTCTAGGAGTTCATTCTCCTTGAGAAGTAAATCAACCCTCTTCTTCCATGCAAGAAAGTTATTGGTCCCTACCAATCTTTTGCTTTCCTTGCAAAAAGACATTGATGTATATTTAGAAGGGGACATATACTTAGTGTTGATAATATCAGTATCGGCAAAATATCGGCGAGGGTCCAGAAAACATCTTATTGGCAATATCGACGAAAATATCGGCAAATATTGGCATGCATACAAAATCATTTTTTTCATATTTTTAAACATAGCCGATATTTTCAAAATATGGCGATATTTTGCCGATATTTTCAAAATATCGGGATATTTTCTCCGTGATATATCGTTTTGCCGAAAAAGATCGTGATATTTTCGAATATCGCCGATATTATCAGCAGTGCATATACTTACTTGATACATTTTGAGATGCAGTAGAGTTGCTTTCTCCTTGAAGACTTGATAGCTTGCCTTCCTTAGATCTTTATGTTCTTCAAGTTGCTTTCTCCAAGTGGACTTGACTTGATGATGAGAGTTGCTTGATGACCTGTAGCTTGTTGTAGGTCCTGCTTTGATTTGCGCTTCTTGTAGGTGCCTTTGTGTAAGGCTCTTCTTCTTGCTTTGTAGTCTTCCTCGATGAATGCTAGAAGGTAGACCTTCTTGTCCTTTGATTTGATTGAGACTTCTTGGCTTGATGCTTCAACTTTTGTAGATGTCCTTCCTTGATGAGTGTTCCTCAGATGCCCTTTCCTTGATGTGTCACCTTAGCTCCAATACCATGTTGAAGAATCAAGGGCACTAGTGTGTATTAGGATTCTTCTCCAATTGATAACAATTTGTGAAGCACTTTTACAATTATCTTAGCTTGATCTTCTTCTTATTATTAGTGTGTGTGTTTCATCAAACTGCTACCAAAAACAGAAAGACAAGAACACAAATGTTGGTTCTCTACCAGGGCCAAAACCTCTCTCTCTTAGAGAGGAAAACCCTTCGGTAAGTTTCTCTTATTGGAGTTTCTTATTGATCAATGCCAAACCCTAGACCCTTGACTAGGATGTCCTCCAAGCACAACTCAAGTCCTCTCTTTTTTGCACTTTGTTTCGGCACATAGACTTCCTTCTTCTGGCACTTTGCTCCCCAACACTTCGTCCTCCTTTGTTGCTTGTCTAGAGATAGACCTTTCTTGAGACAGATTTATATGAGATGTACCTCTTTTATACTTAGTGATGTCCTTTTCTCAAGTAGACTCTTTCTTTCTTTGACCAAACGAGATGTTTCTTGAGATGTAGGAGCAAACTCAATATGACTGTACAGCAACCCTAAATTCTTCGCACGTGTGGCAGGGATCCTTGTAGTTTAGGGTCCTTTTACCTTCGTTTGAGAGAAAGACTTCTTCGCCTGACTTGGGAGGCCTTGTAGGCCTAATTTCTAGCCCAACCAATAATGATTCTTGGACTATTCTCTAGTTGTTGTTATACCCGTAGATTTACCCTTCCTTTCTTCACACATGTGACTGTTTCTAGCCCTAGAAACAATCCTACACCTTCCCTTTATCTTCTCCTTTGTTTGTTGCACTAAGGAAACCCTTTAGACTTGTCTTTTCCTCTTTCTTCTTGGCTTCTATCCTTCGTTGATTTCAAAGATGCTTGGTGGACATTGAGAGGGAGTGGACAGCCTCTATATATAGAGGATTGTCCCTCCTCTAGGCCAACTTGAGGCCAACTTGTTGTCTTTAGGCCGACATGAGCTTTCTTCATCGTTTTGCTTCTTTTGGAGGACGTTCCTGCATGGAGAGGACTTGCACTTATCTTGGAGGTATTCCTTTGACCTTATACATAGTGTAACATGCCCTCTAAGAATCTTACATAAATACATTGACCTTTTGACTTCCTATAAGCACTTAAACATGTGCTTGACCTACTTCAATGAGCAAGAAACTCATTGACAAATAATATAAAAATAATTTCTCTTTTCTTGAATAAATACAAATGTCAAAATTACATTTATGAAGACCGAACCTAGTTACATTTCCTTCAACAATTTTCACTTGACACACTCACTTGTACTCACTCGATTAGTTGTTTTAACCCAACATCACTTGAATTTTCTATCACCTTAGGGTGTTGAGTTCAACCAATCATGCACCCTAAATTATGATTACAATGATTGACCTTTGACCTCCTTATTCATTTTCACGCAAGTCGTGATACAAAATACAAATTAATTTATTTTTAACACTCTCACATGTCCTCTCAAAGGGCTTACTCAAGAAATGAGTGCCACTGAATATTTACTTTATTATACCATCTTATAAAAAAGACACTAAATGTTTATTTTATTATACCATCTAAACCCCTTTTAAAATAAACACCATATTAAAAGGTTTAATACAGTATAAACCTCTTACACCTTTCTTCCACTTAGAATAGCGATAATACTTCAAACCCCTTGCTTCATTCATATGGAATGAAACTACCATTTGAACAAAATTTGTTTATGTCATGCATGCTCGTTGGAGTTGAAAGGAGTTGCACGAGTTGTTGTATGGTGCCAAACACCATGGGTTGAGCGCTATGATGCCTCTCTTGAATCGACATTCATGAAAGAGGTGGTTAACAATCAATGAGAAGCATCGAACCGCATAGAAAATGATCCAAGGGAGTATTGAGAAATCTAGGGCATCAATGATTAGGATATTTCTCTTCTTGATAATTGCTTGTGATATGCTTTTACTTCTTGAGTTATGATCTTCTCTTCATTATATCATTATGTGTTCTTTTCATCAAGACAATTACCAAATAAACAATAGAAGACCAGAGACACAGTATGTAGGCTTGTTAGCCAGGGCCAAAACCTCTCACTCTTTGAGAGGAAAACCCAATCAGAAAAATTCTTCTTATAGATCTTTAATTGATGAATACCAAGACAATGACAAAGACCCTTGACTTTAGTGTCCTCCCAAGATCCTTATCACTAGCCTCCTTGATGCTTTACCTCTTCCCTGTCTCGGCTTCCTTCTAGAGTCTCGAACTACTCTTCTCCTTCTCGACTTCCTTCTCTTCTAGATCTTGGCTTTCCTTGATCTTTTGGTCCTCGGCTTCTTCTTCTTCTTCTTGGTCTCGGCTTACCTTGGTCCTCGGCCTTCTCTTGTAGGCTAGTAGCCCTACCACCGAAACCCTAATATATTCTTCTTCGGCTCCTTCTAGAGAGGCTCTATACCCAAACAATAGATAGCAACTACTTCAACTTCTTTTGGATACCTTCGGCTTTGCTTTCTTCGCATGTGGAGGGACAAACTAACCCAAAACCGAAACTGGAATATCTTCGTCCTTCTTCCTTGTTGCTTCGTTGATATGGAGACTTCTTCTGGAGACTATCTCACACATATTGCTTGATTTGCTCAACCGAATTCATGCCTTTCAAATGAGGCCGAGTATGGGTATATATACAAGGTTTATTATGACACTAAAGCCGACATGGAGAGGGCTAGTGACAAGGTCTTGGAGGAATACTTTACATAGACAAGTGTGACTCCTTTCAATGTGTAACATGACTTCTTTACATGACAATGACCCTTTTATTCTTTTATGACTAGATGACAAAATTCCTAAAGGCTCTTAATGGGAGCATTGACTCAAAAATAAAATCTCTTGCTCATGAAACCCACGATGCAAGTATTACAATATTTTATTTTTGTTCTTTACATCTCTTTACATAAAATCACAACTACATGTCAGTATAAAGACCGAACCTAGTTACACTTTTTCAACAGGGAGGCTTTGGTCTCTGGTTTTGATAATGTCACCACCGAAGGCTTCGTTGCATTGCCTTTATGAAAGTAGGAACAGTGCTTCAAGGATTATGAAATGGTAGTGGAAAAAATCGCGGGATATGAGAACACATCAAACATCATAAACAATCGTGTCCTTGTCTTAAGCGACCAAGCAATGAGCCTTCTCTCCAATGAAATTTTGGCAACTCTTTACCCCGTGGTTAAAAGGGACTGATAGAAATGCCGCACATGAAATGGGACTTCTCAATATCTAATGGATCTAGGCTAAAGTGTTTCCTAGAAAAGGGAGGACGATTCACCACGGCTTCACCTAAAAAACTGAATCCACAAATAAAGATATTTTTGCTAATTTGTGTTGTATGTGCATGACTGGACAAACCCTACTGGCATGTATACGTGTAGCTTCGTCACAGGTTAGAGTGATTTCAAAGTTGTATTTGCAATCGTGTAAATCAAACCGACTAATCCTCAACAGTATCAACCCAGGTGACCATCGCAACAGTAACCATACTTTGCCACTATATCACATCTCATCATCTGTCTGCACATTGCAATGTCAAATCTCAAACATGCAAAAATGCTCACCGACTCAGGTGAACTAAGAGAGGGATGGTATTTCACCATATCCCAGATCAACATATCTAGCCCTTCCAGAAGTGATGGAATCAACACAAAGTAATAGCATCGCCTCAGGAAATCGTACCATTGTTTTATAAAACGTCTTCTACCCCAACACAATCTCTATGCTTGTCCACGAAATCAACTTTCAACAGCTCCCAACTATAAATAATTTGTAGAAATTATGACAGTGCAATATATCAAATCCATATGATAAAAGATGTTTAGTTATTCTCATTAGTATCTTTCTCATGGACTATTACTATGAGATTATCAAGCCCATAAACCTCACCATCACTATAATACCAAGATTGGTGCCAGGAGCAATCACACGCAGAAGATGACAATAGTCAAGAAGCCAAAAAAATGTGTCAATTGCTTAAAGCAGATATTGGTAAGATTGATTAGCAAATCTCTCTTTCTTCAAGATTCACAACATAACATTTCACCCAAAAAAAATATCATGAATTATCTATCATGAACAGTTGCCTCATCTTTGCCATTGGTTATCCAGAGTGATATTGATGTAGGCGACATGACTTCTCTCAAGGATCATTACCATGGAACAACTTCCATCCATCACCTCAACTTAGAATTCACCTCTCATAACCGTACTAGTCATGAATTTGATACCATGTTAAGAATTGGCAAAAGCGAGACAAGACAAGCAAGTGGTGGAAAAGGCTAAATGTCATTTTATTGCACTGTATTGATCTCAAGATGTGAATTTATAATACATCATTGACCTTCTATATCTTCTCGATCTCACTAACAACTCATCAATGGATCATGAAAACTCATCAAGATAAGAATTACAACTCATAATAATTGTCTTCTCAGGCATTGTGATTGTCTAAGGACTCAGTTTAACAAGGGCTTCCAAGATAAATCTTGTGTATATTATATGAATGTGCCATTGTTATTCTTATATTTTAGAGTATGTTACTATTTATTTTCTTTCATAAGTCTATCAAACTCTTCTAACTCTTCAATTTTTCATTCCTTGGTTAATTAACCACAATTAATAGTTTGGACTAAAGAGATGACTTCCAATCTGCATTAATGCAAAGATCTTATCAAACATTCTCTTCTTAGTTTGCAATCCTAGGGGAGCTACCTCACATATACTCTGTGCACAATTCATTCATAGCACTACTTTGATCTTTGCACCAATGATGCTTTCATGTATCATCTTGAAATACCCATATAAAGAAGTTAAACATTGTACCTTATACTTTTTCAATATAATCCTTTGTTATTTGTCTATCTATTGGTTTAAAAAGTTTAGAGGTATACCCAAGGGTTAGTTCAAGAGGTCTAGAGCCAGATGTGAAGTTTTTTTATATTATTGCTAGTTGTTGCTGATAACAGGTTTGACTCTCTTTGATTCCCTTAAGGCGAGGCCCTATAATCGGGGCCAACGGTTTACCCAGTTTACCCTCCATGAAATGTGGGGAAGTACTCCCATATTTCTTGTTCTTTCACTACAAAGAAAAATAAAGTTTACAGCTATGGGCAAGATCAAAGCTTGGAAATTTCCAAAGCCTATGATATTTATAGCCAAAGTGGAGACCTAGAATTGGACATATAGCTTGTGCAAGGATTTTGAAGGGAGATGACATGTCACTAAGATCTCCTGGTTCTATCCCTAAAAATGGACCTAGCCCTAGCTAGGGTAAAATGCATTCCAACACCTATTTTTTTGCGCATGTTAAGAAGTGAAGGGAATTTACTCCAAGTATGATCATCCAGGTGAAAGAAGCTTCACTCAAGACTTTATTGCTATCTTTCAGTGAGCCCTAGTGGACAAAACAGAATATGTACCTAGAGCTCACAAAAATGTTTTAAGTGTACATAGGTACAATCTTAAAATGGGTGCCAAGGGAGACGAATCACACATTTTGCAAAACTAACACCTGCCGAGAAATGTCATGCGCAACCATGCCTAGAAATGTCATGCATCTACATGGAAATAATGTGCAAGTACATGACATGTTATTGCCTCCTCGTAATGGTGTCCAAAATGTCAAGACCCTCCTTACGAGCAATATTACCCTATCCTCCAATCTACAATACATTGTTTCAACTTCATTGGCATGTTTCAATTTGTCTGACTTTACATGCACTTCAAGCAAAAATGTTTCCACACAATCAACAACTACCTCTCAATCTATTTCAAATCCAAAACTACTAACTAAACCTAGGATAGCAAGATCCGGAGTTGATATGTCTTAGCAACTACCTAACGCTTCAAATGCATGTGTGTAACAATAGAAAATTCAAAATGATATTTGAGGCTCTAAAGAGGGGACTATTCCAAACCAACTCATTTCCCATACATCTAGAGTGTGCCCTTGAACCATAAACATGAGACTTATAACCCACACAATCAACAACTACTTCTCAATCTATTTCCACACAATCAAGCAAAAATGTTTCCACACAATCAACAGCTACCTCTCAATCTATTTCAAATTCAACACTACTAACTATACCTACGATAGCAATATCCAGAGTTGAAAAGTCTTAGCAACTACCTAATACTTCAAATGCATGTGTAACAACAGAAAATGATATTTGAGGCTCTAAAGAGGGGACTCTTCTAAACCAACGCATTTCCCATACATCTAGAGTGTGCCCTTGATCCATAAACATGAGACTTATAACCCACACATCTCACCAACACAAGCTATTCTACAGAAATGACATTTTGGTTATTAGTCTCAAAAAATTATGCAAAGATCTCTATCCTATACTATGCAATATGCCAATCAATGTAGGTCTCTAATATAGTCAATATAACTAAACCATCTATATCTACTCATGCCCTATGGGAACAATGTACCCACTCAACATTTGCATATATAATATGTCTTTGCAATTGTTCTACTTCCAATTGCTTATGTTTTGTATAGCATTACTTGAGCCAATGTCCAATGGATGCAATTCATCTTGCTCTGGTTAAGGATAATCTGTTTCCAATACATTCTCAAAAATTCCATTCTTGTTTACTCAAATGAGAGAACCATTTTGTCTATTGTGCAATTAGCCAACAAAATTGCAAAGACCTCTCTTCTTCAACTCAACATTTTATAGTTTCTTAACTAACAAACGAGCCAATATACATAATAACACTCTATATTCTCAACTATGATTTCCCAATCACCCAAAACTACCCATGCACAGTCAAATCCCGCAATCCACTTATCATCAACAATATAGCAACAAAGAGAAACACTTTAGCAATTAACCAACAAAATTGTATCCACCTCACTCCTTCAACTTAACACTTCACTCTATTTTGCAAAGGTCTCGAGGTCTTTTTCCAACTATTCTATCCTCCATTTAAACATCTAAGCCTTCTCCTTCATTTGCCAATAATCTTCTTGGATCTACACATTGATGGCCCCTTAGGCCTTCAAATCTCCCTCTCTTTAGTGTTTTACCCATGCTCCTCCTGCATTCTCCTCAATGTACTGACAAATGTTTCACTGCTAAGGATTCAACTGTACTAATGCCAATATGATATGTAAATGTCGGAATTATAGCCCACATGTCTCACCAACATTGTAATATCCCTCTTAGAGAGATTATCTTTGTGATGAAATTTTTAGTTAGGGTTTCAATAAACACATGACAAAATTGTATTTTATAACAATGTTGCAATACTTCATCAATCTATAGAACAGTGATGATCTCTTGTAGAATGTACAGGTAGTATAAATAAGAACTCAAGCTGCAATTGATTCCACAAGCAACCATTATAAAATAGGGCCAATTCAACAAGCAAATAGTAGACTTACAAAGATCTAACACAAACATAGTGTCAGGCTTTGTAGCCATCCCTACTCTATTCATCAATAGCTGGAGACAAAATTGCCCTAACCTTAGATTAATTTATGTCGCTCAATTTATTGCTACAGTCCCCTTTGTGTGTTGCTTAAGCCCTGGTTCAACAAGTGACACCCATTATGTCCTTGTCCTAGTCTTGCTACCACAAAATCACTTCAATTGGCCTCGTTGCTAACCTAAATTGTTATTCAACCCTTGTTGCCTTAGACAGCACCCTGAATTCACCTTATTGTCTAGCTTTCAGCTAATCATAGCCTTGGAATCCTGAGCATGGCCTCTTAGGCCACTCTTTGCCCTGAATTTGGCCTTATGCCAATTCGCTATAGACTAGAGACCAACCTTAGACAATCCATTGCCCTTCACTACCTCAAACAACCGAAACTGTTGCTCTTTACCAACGCTTGTTGCGTCAGAAAGCTAGTTCCCCACCACTCGTTGCCTCAAAACAATAAGTTCCAGCCAAACTTCAACCACTTGTAAAAAAGAAAAGATGGAAGGATTGGCTAGGGTGGAATCTTTCATCATCGAACCAATCAGAGACAAGGGTAATAGAACTCTCCAAGAGCACTCAACTCAAAATCAAGAAGAACAACAATCCATAATGGTCATAATGACTCTCCTCCATTCCTTATATAGTTTCTCTTTGGGGCTTTTCCCTCTTAAATTCAAATTTGAGTGACTTGCAAGTCTACCTCCATTTCCCCAATTTAATTTGTATCATCTAATGTTACCTAAGTAACATTAAATAATAATTCCCCCTTTTGAAATGATTATAGCCTACAGGGTTAGATAGGCTACTACATCCTCCCTTGGGCAATTAACTCGAAGAGGACATTACAGTCCCCCCTTCCTCACATTGCTTGTCATCAAACAACGACAAATTCAGGTGCCACAAGATTTGTTCCCATTCCCATGTGTCGTCCTCCTCAGGAAAATCTTTCCACATGATAAGGTATTTTGAGACCATCTTGCCCCTCAATCTCCTCTCTCGAACAGCCATGATAGCTTCCAGAACCAATTCTAACTACCCCTCCTCGTCCAAAGGGGGTAGCCCAGTTGAAGTAGTAACTTGTTGACCACTGCCTTCTTAAGGCATGATACATGGAAGACATTGCGGATTTTGCTCCCATCCAACAACTCCAGCTCATAAGCTACTTCACCAATTCGTCTAATTATTATTTTGTAAGGCCCATAAAATCTGGGTTTTAGTTTCTCTATACCACTTTTCTTGTGTGAAGACCATCTATATTGTTGCAATCTTAGGAAAACTAAATCTCCTACCTCAAAGTTGCGCTATGATTTTATGCTTATCAGCATATGTCTTCTGTTGGTTTTGGGTGGCCTACAAATTCTCCTTAAGGACCTTAAGGATGTCATGGCTTCCCTATATCCAATCTTTGGCTTTTATAGCCTTATTATCCCTAAATGCCAAATCGACAAATGATGGAGCATTGTACCCATATAGTGCCCTAAATGGCGTCATCCTAGTGGATAGATAATAAGTGGTGTTGTAGCAATGCTCCCCGAGATGTAACCATTTGATCCATGTCTTATGTTATCCTGACACAGTTACGCAAATACCCCTCAACCCATTTATTCAAAATCTCTGTCTAGCCATCTCTTTGAGGATGATAACTGGTAATGAGGGTCAACTCCATTCCCACCAATCTGAACAACTCTTGCCAAAATGCATTGATAAACCTATTATCCTAGTCACTAACTATATTTTTTGGCAGTCCATGCAATCTAAACACCTCCTTGAAGAACAATTATGCCACTTGTGTTGCCTTATAATCTGATGAAATCGCAAAGAAATGTGTGAACTTGTCAACCTGTCAACTATCACCTAGATGCGATCCTTGCCCTGTGCCTTGGGGGTAGACTTGTGATAAAGTCCATCGATATGCTCTCCCATTTTTACACTAGAATTGGCAAGGGTTGTAGCAATCCTACAGGAGTATGCTCGGGCTTGTTCTGCTAACAAGTCATGCACTCCCTTATGTGCCTCAACACATCATCATTGAGGCCTTTCCAGGAGAACCTTTCTCTGATTTGCCTATAAGTTTTGAAGAACCCCTGGTGCCCAGCGACTAAAGTGTCATGTACGGCCTTCAAGATCTTTTGTTTGACTGTGGATTCAGGGACCAAATATAGCCTGCCTTTATAGAAAATGACCCCATCTACTATTTTGTACCTATCATCCTAGATAAGACCGTCCATTAACTCACAAGCAAACTTGTTTTCGAAATATTCTACCAAAAGGTGGACTTTCCAATCTCTTGTGATCTACATGAGTGAACACGTGGTCGGTTTCCTGGAGATTGCATCAACCACGACGTTCTTCTTGCCTTTCACATACTCAATATCAAAATCATAGGCCTGCATCTTACTTACCCATTTTTGTCATCTTTCATTCGAGTCCTTTTGTTCTAGGAAGTGTCCTAAGATGTTGTGATTTATTCTAACCAAAAACTTGTCCCCTACAAAGTAATGTCTAAACTTCGTCAAAGCATGCATAATGGCGAGCATATCTTTGTTGTAAATGGAATAGAGCTTCTCTAGATCTCTGAGTTTCCGAGTTTTGAAGGCTATCAAGTGTTTATTTTGCATCAGCACAACTCTTATTCCCTCACCTAAAGCATCACAATCCAATACAAAGGCGTAGTTGAAGTCAGGAAGTGCCAACACCAAGTGTGAAATTTCCACGAATGCAGCTACTAGGTAATATTCTCCTAACTTATGCAGTTTATCTGTCTTCAGCAAATTAATTTACGGCAAATAATGAACAATCTGCTACTGCAATATTCACAAATAAAAATGTTGTGGAAAATAAAATACTAGAACTAAGAAAATAATGCACACACAAAATAAATCTGACACCAATATTTTTGTACAATCGACCCAGGAAAAACCCCAAAGGGAAAACTAGTGTAGCAGCTGAGGGTTTTATTATTATTAATCTTCAGCAATTTAGGAGTACAATGATCTGCTTGCCTAATGCTGGCAAAGCTCCGGCAAATACTAATCTCCACTTACTACTTCTGGAAATTCGCACAGCCTCTAGGAATTCGTCCCTTCAAGAAAATTTTCCTCCAATAAATCGCTTGGCCCACTTGCTCTACCTCCGAGTAATAGATTTGGCACTAACACTCTCAAACAAGCTCCTCTCTGCTACTTGCACTACCAAACTGGCTACTCGCACTAGCTGAATACGACCTCCTCTTCTGCAAATAAGTCAACCTCCTTCCTACTTCTGCAAACTAGAAATCACTATGGAAATTTTCTCCAAAAAAATTCCTCCCAAATCTTTGTTGAAACCTCGTTGCTCGATGTCTCCCTAGCTTCAATTGCGCCCTTGTTGAATCACTGCAACTAGGTAAGTTGAGCTGCTTGAACCTCTCATGTCTTGTGTATCCTCTCCAAACCGCAATGACTTGCTCTCATAATCTTTTTGGCGGGAAACCAATGACCATGACCATATCTCAATCGATGGCTAAGATCATATTGACTCCATCAAATCACTTTTCCGGAAGTCTCTAGAGCAAAATCGATTTCCCTCAATTAATCTGATTTAATTAATCAGTGTTCCTAAGTTAGACTTAGGGAAATATTTAATTATACCACAATTAATCTAATTGAGGTATTTCTAAGGTGATTCCTGCGAAACCTTTTTTTGGATTTTGGAGATCTTGTGTTCCTCAGCCTCTTAGACACCATACAGACTAGAACACCTATCTGCTGCTACCATAAACTAAAACTCCCGCTTAGAAAGGAAGGTGTTCTCCACTACTCCCATCTTATCCTTGAAGTAGACAAACTTTGCCTTACCCAAGGCCTTTGTGAGTATATCTGCGACCTACTAATATGTGGGAACATGTTGTAGCCGAACTAATCCACGATGTTGGTGTCTAACATCTGTGATACATCTAGATGCCATAAATTAGCAAACCTCCGATAGAATTCATTTCTTTACTTCTGCGAGTTGATCTTACCTCCTGAAAGCAACTCGGCTTCTCCAAATGAAATTGTCCTCCCTCTGAGACCTTGAATCGACCTCTACAATTGCATACCATAATTTATTGCATCCTCTCCGGCAAACTCGCATTACTAGGAATAACCACGGCCTCCATTGAAAAGTTGAGCCACAAACTGGGAATTGCTTTTCCTCTACAAATTGATCTAACCAGCAAAGTATCTCGTTGCCTCGACAACTTCCTTTGCCTCAGTCAACTCGCACTACTGGAGAGATTACATTCACACTCCTCTTTTGCTGATAAAAAAACAATCTCCCTCTATGACTGAGAAACTGGAAATCGTGTGAAGAAAATCCTCCAACAATCACTATCCACCATGCTATCACCATGCCACTCTGATTCTCTTGCTACATATTGTAGTTGAACCATTGTACACTACCATTGTGCTATTATGATCTCATGTTGTTGATGCCTCCAACGTTAATGCTATCACTACAATAGTGAGTCTCAATCTTCCACTGAAAAATAACTGAGAAATCTCTTTTCCCTCCAGCAAATCAACTCAGCCTCCTCCTGGCTACTTGCACTCCTGCCTGCAACTCGCATTGGCTAACTGGATTGCGCAACACTGCTTTGAAGAATTCTATCTTGCCTCCAGAAACCTTTTTCTGCAGTCACTTTGCCTCATGTTGCTCACTGAAGCTACTCGCACTTCCTCTGGATCACCTCCTGTTACTGGCACATTGTTTATAGCCTCTGAAACACGCATTGATTGATTGTCTAATTCTCACTAGCAATTCACACTGCCTTCTTTGGCCTTCTCTGCTAAAAATTTATGTCTCCCTTCAAAACACTGGAATTCTGGAAACCTTGCAGGGTGGAGTTACGCCTTGCTTTCTGCAACTGACTAATTCGCACTACCTTTCTGCTACTTTAATACTTGGGCTCTCATAGCAAAGGTAATGGTCCAACTAAGGAATCACATATACAACAACTGGATCTAATCAACTGATCAAGCCCTCCTTGGCTATGATCTAGAGCTCCTTGTTGGTGTTGCTTCCTCGGACCCTGCGCGCCCTAGCACACTCATACTCCTCCTTTGTCTAGTACCACTATAAGTGTCCTCCAATCTGGAAGCCAAATCGTTGATCTTTGTTGAAGCATTTGTATGCTCCCCCTTCTTGTCCTTCTTCCTCTTAGGACATTAGCTGACATAGTGACCAAGTTCACCACAGCCAAAACACTTGACCTTCAATAGGTCCTTCTTTTCTCCTTTTGAGTCTTGTCCTTGACTGGGACCCTTCTTTGCTTTACCTTTTCCTGCAAAAGTGATAGTTGCTTGCTCCTCCTTCACCTAATGTCCCTTGTCGTTGTTGTTGGTAGTGTCTTCGACCAAACTAAGCCTCAGCGCCTCTTGAGTGAAATCACTCCATTAGCACTCCCATCTTGGAAGTGTGTCTCACCTAGAGATCACTTGGACAAATGTATACCATTCCTTGGTAAACCCATTCAGTGTTATACACACTAGCTCGTCATCAGTCGACTTCTCTCCAACTATTGCAAGTTCATCCGTGACAGATTGAATTAGGGTGAGATAGGTGGTTACATCTTCGCCCATATTCATCTTGACAATCCTCAGCTTCACTTTGAGGATCATTTTCTGATTCTTTGATGGATCCTGGTACAGCTTGATGATAGCATCCCACATCTCCATTGATGTTCCCTTCTCTCTGATGTGTGGAAAGATGTGATCCCAGACCCCAACAAGGATCATCCTCTTAGCTATGGCGTTATCCCTCCTATACTCATGAAACTGGATGGGATTTGTTGGCACAACAATAACTGTTGTAGCCAATTCCTTCAGACCATGCTCGTCTAATAAAAACAGCATCCTAGCCTTCCAGATACCAAAGTTGGAGTCTCTATCCAACCTATCCTAATCTCTCAATCCTGCTACGACCATCTCTGGAAAATCTGCGAACTCAATAAACTGGAGAAATTAATAAACTAGGTTATGAAACCCTCATGCTTTCTCTTCCAAGCCCTGTGTTGATTTCCTCCTACAAAACCCTTTCGCAGAAAACCCTACTGTGGTAGATCTTCATTGTGCTAATTCAACCTGCAAACCTCAGCGCTAGATCTTCTCTTTAGTGCACCAATCTCTCTGATTTGCACCAACCTCGCTCTGATTCTATGTGAAATTTCCATGATTACAGCTATTAGGTATTATTCTCCTAATTTATGCAGTTTATTTGTCTTCTGTAAATTAATTTACAACAAATAACAAAAATCCACTACTGCAATCTTCCCAAATTAAAATGTTGCAGAAATAAAATATTGGAACAGAGAAAATAATGCACACACACAATAAATCTGACACCAATATTTTTGGACAATCATCCCTAGATAAAACCCGAAGGGAAAACCAGTGCTGCAAATGAGGGTTTTATTATTATTAATCTTCAGCAATTTAGGAGTACAATGATATGCTTGCCTGATACTGGCAAAGCTCCGCCAAATATTGATCTCCACTGACAAAATAAAATGGAGATTCAAAATCTCCCTCTACAACTCGATTTGGCCTCCTCTAGCAAACTCGCACTCCCTTTGGTTTCTTGCACTACTTGCCAAAATGCGCACTGCCCACTTTTGGAAATCCACACAACCTTGGGAATTCGTCCCTACAATCTGCCTCCAGTACTTCTCTTTGCCTCTGGGTGATTAAGAACTTCCTCAATTGTTTGTCGAAGATGTGATTCATGCATGATTGAAAGGTGATTCATGCATGACTGAAAGGTGGTTGGTGCATTGGTCAACACAAATGGCATGACCAAAAATTCAAAATGTCCATAGTGGCATCTGAAGGTTGTCTTATGCACATCCTACTCTCAAACTCGAATGTGATGATAACCTGATTGAAGATCAATCTTTGAGAAATACACTACTCCATGCAACTCATCAAGAAGATCATCGATCATGGGAATGGGGTACATGTTTTTGATGTCTTCTTGGTCAAGGATCAGTAGTCAATGCACATCTTCTAGGTGCCATCCTCTTTCTTCACCAAAACAACTGATGAAGCAAACGGACTCAAACTAGGTCTGATGTGGCCCATAGCTAGCAGTTCTTTGATGGTCATTTCTATATCATCCTTGAATTTCTTCGAATTCCTGTAGGGCATGGTGATAATTGGTTTTGTCCCCTCCTCTAGCTCTATGGTGTGCTTAAAACCCCTATCAAGAGCTCTCCCTAGAGGAATCTCTCCAAAAACCTTGTCATGATTATTCAGCAATAATTGAATATCTGTCTGATACTATTAGTTGTTATTTGACAACTTCTAACTCATAATTAGACATTTTGTAACCCAAGCCATATCTTTGTGCCTGTATATAACCTCCATTCTCTTAGTTGATACAGTTCGAGGAGAGCCATAGGACATTCCCCTCAACACTACCTTATTTCCATTTGAAGCAATGAATTCCATCTCCATTACCTGGTAATTCATTAAGAACTTCCCCAACAAGTATAAACATTGTACCTCCAATACAACATTGGTGCCTGCAAGATCCACTAAATAGAAGTCATCGCTAAATGTGTAATTGCCTGCTATCGCATTCAAACGTGGAGCCCTTTGTGTGCATGTCATGTTGTATCCATAGACCACACAATGCTAAAGCCCTCAAACTCTTCTATGGAAATACCTCACCAAGGCTGCATCGATGAAGTTGTGAGTTGCCCCGCCATTGACCAAGGTAGTGACTCGTTGTCCCTATATGACCCCCCTGATCCAGAAGATGTAGTCTCTAGGGACTCCATAAAGAGTGGCGAAAGTACCACCCTTAATCCCCATACAAGGCCTCTCATTCTCTTTAGCTTCCTCATGGGACTGCTCCCCTTTCGAACTATTAGGCTCACTGCTTAGTGTTGCCATTGTATCTTCTTCATCATCGTCGTCTGACAACACCTTACTATAGTGGACCTTCCCCTTACCCAAGCATTTGTGACTTGGTTCCCATGGTTCCTTGCAACTGAAGTAGAGTTTCTTCTTCCTTCTCAGCTTGCTTCGAGTCTCATCATCCAACCTATCCTTCCTAGCCCACTCTCTTTAAAATTACCTCTTATCTTTGTTCTTTTGAGTAATGAGTGATTTGGATGGAAGATTAGCTTCAAGTACTGCATCTTCCACGTCTTGCGTCCTAGTGATGGCATCCCGTAAGGTGGTGGGTTTGAAGGCCTTGACCCAACCACACAGTGGTTCGGCTAAACCTTCTATGAAGAGCATGATTAGCCTTTGTTCAAATATGACTATCACCACAACAGCTACATGTTGAAATTCTAAAACGTAGGCATCTGGTGTTCTGATCTGCTTCAGCTATGCTAGCTCCTTGAAGTGTATCTCAGGGTCCTTCCTATCAAACTAATCTATCAACCTTTGTGTGAAGCCCAAGTAAGAAGTAATGTCAAAATGTCCCAGGGTGATCAATTTGTGGTACCACCATTCGTGTGGTTCTCCTTCCAAATGCAAGGTGGTGAATTTGATGGCCTCTGCTTCCAACATGGGGTTAAGTTGGAAGTAAGTGTCTAACTTTACCAAGACCTTGTTGAGTATTTGGATGACTCGTCGAAGGATGGGATGGACATTTTCCCAACCTTGTGCAGTAGATCAAAGTTTTGTTGTGTGCCCCTATTATGATCCATGGGCCCATTTTTGTACTTAATGTTGTTAAACTCGATAGAGGCCATAGCTACTCGAACATCCTCTCCTAGTGACGCATACTCCTGGAAATATTCTGAAAATAAAAAAAAATAAAAAAATAAAAATCATCTTTGTTTTGTAATGGTGGCCCTTGGTATACTACTCCCTAACCATCTAGAAACTGGGGTAGTAAATGTCTAGGGGTCCTTTCTGGTTGCCCCTGTGTTAGTTTGTCCAGAGATGTTAAAAGGACCAAGAATATGGTTGTTGCTTCCCTCTACTTGACTCAAACTACCTCCATTAGATCCACTAGCACCATCGTTACATGCATTACTCAAATTCGCCATACCCTCATTACCTTTCCCAATCGACTCTCAACCAAGACAAGTTTTGATGGGAACTTAATTGCAAAAATAATTGTATGGAAGGATAGCAATATCACAAACTGACCATGATATAATCTCATTAGAACTATTTGACGTCACCTCTATTGTGTACCACTAATTAACACATTCATATGATCTTATTTGTATGTGCTTAGCTGTAGGATGGGATTTTATGTAAAGGGAGATACTGATATGAACCTAAATATGAAATAATGCAAATAATAATAATTAATAATTATGAAAGGGCATATCTCAAAAGACAAGACATGTAGGAATGTGAAAGTGCTATAATACAATTAGATCAAACAAATTACTTTGTTTCCAGTTTTGGGATTTTCAGGATACTTTGTTCCAACCAATTTCTATTGTAGAAATTCTTTTCAATGAGAAAATCATGTATGAAATGGAAATTAAATCCTACAGTATGATGAAAATTATGCTTTCATAACTGCGAAGTATATGCCTCATCAAACTGAAACCCGTGTATTGTGTTGCATAAGAAAATGGTGCAACTCATATAAAATTGAAGATCAAGAAACAACAATAAGATCTCATATGAGATAAAACATATTAGATTGAATTTGAATACCCTAGGGTTGTTGAACAAAGGAGAAAACCACACATTTTAATCATCTTAATTTGATCTACCCTAAGTTCTCACATTGCATCGAAGGAAATGGAGCTCAATTGCAAAGGTTGACACCCGGCCCTTCTTGGCGGCCAAGCTTCACATCACTAGCCAATTTTCCTTAGACTTGATTCCTAAGAATCCTTCTTCAATGGCGCCAATGACTTTCTCACCCCTAATCGATTCTCCCTCTATTGGCAACTCTGACATTCATATGGTGGCAACACCTGCGTCAATTGTGTCTTCTTCCCATAGTGCATTTGGTACTTGCGTGAAAGCTAATCTTGGGCAGTCCACAAGAGCTAGCATGTATATTAGATGCATACCACGTCATCTCCCCTCTAATGGTAATATGGGTAAGGCTTCTTTCGGTGATACTGTGAAGAATGTCCCACGTTCTCTTCAAATTTTGGTTCTGGAGGCTCCAACCATAACTATTCGAATAGTGAAAGATATTGTCATCTAAGTGGCCTTTTATAATACCATTGATTTTGTATGTTGTATCAATGGTCTCTGCCCTTGTTTAGTTGATTTGCACAAATGGATTTCAGACCCTTGGAAACCTAAGTTCAAAGAGGATGCTTTTATTCATTCTCGTGCAAAGGGGCTCTTCATTATTGAGTTTCCTCTCAGAGCACATAGAGATTTGATTTTAAACTCCC
The DNA here is from genome assembly GCA_000404065.3 of Pinus taeda. NCBI lineage: Eukaryota > Viridiplantae > Streptophyta > Pinopsida > Pinales > Pinaceae > Pinus > Pinus taeda. Next base: position 35,938 of record APFE030361093.1, read on the forward strand.
TGATTCCGGGGAAATTTTGGATTATGTACAAAATCCTAGACCCCATCGTTTGACCCAATGACAAATGCTCTATCCTCAACCCCTGTGTGGGTTCCAATTCCAAATCCAACTTCGCATTTTTGGAGTTGAGATGCTTTGTTAGTCATTGGCAAAGCCCTTGGAAAATTCCATTACGAGTACTAAAACAAAGAATTGAGGCACTACAACATATGCTCAAATGTTTATGGAAATGGGCTCAGAAAAGAGTTTCCAATAGAAATTATTTTAACATGCGAAAACTACCCCTAGACATAAAGGCTTGATCGTGAACATGTTTATTCCAACTATAGAGTTTGTTTTGAAGCAAGACATTTAACAATGCATTGCCCAAAGGACCAAGACAAGTTACGAAGCACCGGCATAAACCAACCTAGCGGGTTGAAGCTAAGAAAAAACATCAATTGATTAGAAAGGAAGATCCACCTGAATTGAACCCACCCATGGAAAAACCAAAGGTAGATCCAAAGGAAATTAGGAACACACAATGAAAAGAATACCTTCCATTACAGTGGGACACAGCACCATAGGGTACGGTGGAAGACGAATCTGCTTTTCCTCCTACTTTGGATTCGGATGCAGAGCCCCTGCTTCGTCCTTTGACTAAAGCAAGCTGAGCAGATCAGGCTGAAGAAGATTGACCAGAATCCCCAGATCAAGGCAAGCAGGATTGGAAGGAAAAGCAGGGACTTCATCAAATATGAAAGAAGCTTGAACGAAAGTAATAAAGAAGGAAAAATCTCCTTAAGTAGCACTGCCAATGGTGACAAAAAGTCGGGGACGTAAACCAGTTTAGCCATGTTCTGCTCTTGTCTTTTGTTATGTATCAATTTGGCGGAATTTATTCATGTAAGAAACACCAAGATGTAGCTTTTATGAACATAAGTATTTTCTGTATTCGACAAATAAGCAGGCAATTTAGCTCGAAATCTAAAGCTGGCAATTTTTTTAATCTCGTTGCCAGCCTCTGCTACAGCCCTTTTTATAAGGTTTAGAAATTTGTTAGATTTATCATCAAGTTTACATTTTATGGCAAGCAGGCTGGTCAGGCATGTAGAGAACCTGCTAACAATTTACAATGAGGCCATCCATCGCATTTAATCCACCATACGAGTCAGTGCAACGCGATGTTGGGTTCTATCGTGTTTGTTAAATCAAAAAAATATGGTTAAACAATTAAAAGATTTATTAGAAAGGGCCTTTCGCGTGGGGAGGCAGATATAACTTTGATTTATCGTTATTTTTCCATCAAGGAACTTCGGAAATACAAGAAAACTTGACAGACCTGGTATTCGTGGATATTGAGATGTCGGACTTGCTGCTGCTGCCACGATTGCCCCGATCTGATTGCTGTAACAGCCCTGGTAAGCAGCCGACCCGCCAAGCCTCTCGCCATTTTCTCTCTTCTTCTCTTTTAAAACACAGATGCAATGGATTCCCAGACCTGTGAAGGCCTCTCTCTGCAATGCAATGTTAGACAGGGAGGCGTAGGGAGGTAATCAAACTAGTCACTGAGGACTCCGGGTATAAATATAGGAAACCTCGACCTCCGTTCCTCACTGCTTTCTTTTGTTTATAAAAGCGAACGGCGATCCTTCGGACACTAAAAGCCTCAGTTCCCCGCTTAGGTTTTTGCCCTTCCACCCAAACGGCGCTGACTAAACGTGGGCAAACTTCTTTTCACTGCACAGCCAATTTCATTCCACAGCGACAGCTTCGATCAAATTTTCAACTTATAGGTTGGTTGTGAATGTGACAACATTCACAACCAAATGAACATTGAACTTAGATTATGGTCAAACAAACATTGAACTAGAAGGGAAAGTTTAATTGTTATATATTTAGTTATCTAAATTAATTGTGATATATATATTAAATTAGCCAAATAAAATTAATTGTGATATATTAAATTAAAGAAATAAATAATTGTGATGCATTAAATATTTTAAGAGAATAAAAAAAATGTATTTTTTTATCTTTAAACACCTTACCACTAAAAAATGTGACGACAAATTTAAGTTGAGAGATTTAGATTTTATATTTACTCTAATTTTCCTTCTCATATTAAATAAAAATGTGAAAATTTGAATTTCTGTGAAGGGAATGTTGGATGCCTTTTTGTTGAGAAATGAAAAGTTAGACTTTAACACTTAGGATATAAAATGGAAAGTTTGGATGAAGATTATTGGGAGTGTTCAGAGAATAAAAATAAATTTGGAAATTATTTTAAAGTTTTTGATAAATCTCATTTATTAAATTTTAAAATATTTTTAATAATGTTATTTAAAAATATATTGATATTTGAGTAGTGTTTCTCGTGAAGTATAGAAATTTTAAATGAAGAGATATTCAAAAGAATTTTTTAAGTGTTTCATAAATGTAAAAATAACTTAATCAATTGAGATGGTTGATGATGCAATTGATTGTAGAAGATATGTTCAAATATTAACAAAATATTTATAGTATGAGGAAATAATAAAGATCATTTATTCCTAACTCGTCATATTATGTAGAAATTTTGAATAATAAACACATATTCAATGGAGATTATCCTGATCATGTACTATTGCGGAATACATACACAATACATAAGCTCCTCTACGTTGATCATCAATATAGCAGCATCAATAACAATAAAACATCAAGAGCATGCACACATTAACACAGTATGTAAACCTGGGGAAAGCTTACAGTTGAAAACCCACAACTAATGTATATTAATGATTGAAGAACATGTAACATTACAATAGTCAATACTTCTCACAAGTATCCAGCACTATCTCCACCTGTTACACACAATACAGCTCAGATCTGATCTCCAAATCTATTCCGCTGCTTGCCTGCCTCCACTACTCAATACCTGCTTAAGAATGGATGAGAATGATTGAACCAAACTCGTATTTACCTCAAAAGAATCACTCACGCTGGGAATCACGTGAGCAGAGGCTATAATCACTTGGTATTGGCCAATTCTCATTGGCATAACTCAATCCCATTGATTGTGCAAATCCTCATGCACAACTATAGTCACAACTGATAGCAATCTGATCCTCTAACACTTGTCCCTGCTGAACTGAACATGCACTGACATGCAACTGAGTTAACTGATGCATTCTTTAGTTGAATTATGAGTTAATAATTAGTTTAACAACTCATCATTAGTCTATTTGCGGTTAGACTAATTACAACTAGTTTAACCAAGTCAAACTGAACACAACTCCATCAACTCCACAATCAACTCCACCAAACTCAACTGATTGAGTTCTAACTGAAGTCATGCATGTAACAACTCAAGTGACCCACAAAGCAAACGTATTTCCTTCTGACAGCTGCATGTGCCACATCTGTAGCTCAAACTGAAGTGCCCCAAGAGAATAAGATAAAGTTTATAGTCTAAATATTATTATAAGCTAATAATATTTGACTTTTCTATTTTTGACAGCCAGTCTAAAAATAAACTTTGATCACTCCTGCTGTGATCACTCCTACTGTGATCATTCCTGCTGTGGTCACTCCTACTATGATCATCCCTGCTGTGATTCAAAAATAGAACTTGCGCCATAATTTTCCTGTGGGCCCACTTAGTGAAGGCGACTCTTTTCACTATGCTCCATCATCTTGTTGCAATCTCAACAAAGTGGATCTCAAGCTCATTATGGTAAATCCTAAACTACCATACCTCTCTACAAATTTACTGCCATCCATAACATCACGGTTGGATTTTGGAGACTAATCATGCCCTCATGCTACTGCCTTGAATCTAAAAGAGTCTTCATCTTCATGCATTAGGGTGACATTGAGATGTACTTTGTGACAAAAAAGGACAAGTCAACTTGGGGAGATCTCTACAAGATCAACTACTATTCTTGGTTGTAAACTCTCTCCTATTTCTATTAATACAAAGAGTATATTGTATTCTTATATGTGTTGTGTTACATTTTATTCTCTACAAGATCAACTACAATTTTTGGTTGTATGTGCAAGTTCTAACTATAGCAATTGAAGCTATGATTGAAGCTTACAAGTCAAGAGGAAAGTAAATCTTGCGTTGGATTCCAAGTAAGCCTCTTTCCATTCTTCAATTTCTCTAAGGAAAACTCTATATTCTTTGTTTTCTATTGTTCTAGACCAATCCACTAGGTCTAGGGAAGATACTTTTGTCCACAATTATGGATTCTGTATAACAATTCTAATGTGGCTGAGTAGAGCCAGAGACAAAGACTAGTATAAATGAATTAGTTGTCCAGAAATATGGTCTATTCTAATGTACCCTAAGGTATTAAAGATTTAACATAGCTAGCTAGAAACTGAGTTTTATCTTATGAGATATATATGTATATAAAGTGGAAGTATATTAAGAAAATGTTGTTTCAAGGAAAGTAAAGATTAAAATTGCAACCATCATATACGAAAAATAATACAATCTCAAAAGAATAGTGTACATGAAAATGACGCAATAAGGAATTAGGGTAAATCCTTTTAATTTTATATCAGTATCAACTCTAGTCTTTGTATGGTGAGCTAGTGGATAATACAATGATAATAACTATCCATAAAGCTCCCCTCTACATATAGGCCATGTAAAACCAAGCAACGGTAGTATAAATATATAATCAAAGAAAATTGAGAAAAAAAACTCCGAGATATACAATTGGGGAATGACCCCCTTCAAATATTTAACTCATAATTCAATGTATTAACCATAAATCAATATTTATAGACAATGAGGCCAAATTGGCCATTTTGAGAGAAATAAAATTAAGGGTCTAAGTCGTGGCCTCAATAGTTATTTACTCATGGATACTTTTTAACCAAGAAACTAAGATGAAAACAATTATTTTGTTCCATAAACTAGGGTTTTTACCACACACCTATTTTTTCCCTCTTTTTTTTGGTCCTATTGCTTCTTTTATACCATAAGGTGCATCTGAGGGTTATGCTTTAGAATTTTCTACAAAGTACCATAAGATAAAGCAATAAAAGGAATAGAAAGATATGAAGCATCTGAGTGAGTCAATTTTGGGAGTAGTACATTAGTGTAGAAGCTTGGTTGCTAGTCTATCTATAGGTCTATCTAACCTATCAATGTCATGCTTTAATAAAAGTTCTTTCGAGCCTATCTGTTCACTTAGAGGGTAAATTTTTTTAGGGTTTTTACCATACATGCAAAGGGTTAAAAATTTTGGGTTTTTACCATGGCTTCTCCTCTTGCTTCGTTGTCGTTCCTCCAACTTATCCTCCTATTTCGTCAATGTTTGTCTGGCTTCTCCTTCCTCTAGCTTCTCCTCCTATCCCTATGAAAGGTTCTTCCTATATATTGTAATTTTAGCTCAGGACCAAGGGTTATTTTACCATTTGGAGGCTACATATTGTAATTTTCGCTTAGGGTCAGGGGCTCTTTCACAATTTGGAGGCTCCATGGGTTCTTAAAACATACAATGCATTTTTGGTCACAAAATAATATAATATATATTATATATATAGTGGTAAACCCTCAAATATCATTAAGGAATCCTCCACTTTCCAAACTTGCATATGTTGTAGGGCATGTGAAGGCCCACATACCTTGGGCATCGGCCCAAGTCAAAGTTTCAAGAGGGGTATGATGTGAGGCATGCATAAGGAAAATGAGAAAGAAACATTAAGCAAGAAAGAATATTGGGGTCAAGAAGTTTGATTACTACATAATAATGATAGAAACTAACTTATGAAATCTAAATGATGAAATTATTATCAATAAATCTAACTACCATGTTGGTGATGCAACAACTAAACTATGATATTAGTATTAACATATTATTATTAATATTTCTAGTGATACACTGACTTGAACATGCAAGTAAAGTATGATCAAGCCTAATTATAATAATAGAATCTTTATTATAAAATTGTCAAGTAGAGAGAAGAGGACCATACCTATACTTAGCTATAGGTGAGGCATGAATGTTGAGGAACATGTTGGGATGAGCTAGATTTCTATATTATAGAGGTTAATGACTTACCTCAAGGTTTATTAGGGATAGAAACACCAACTCATAGAGAAGGGATGAAGGATAGATTCAAATGAAATATGGGAAGTGATGATAGTAGTGTGATTCTAACAAAGGCAAGAGAAATAAGAAGGCAACACTAGCATGACATTGAAAAAAAGCATGAGGTGACACTAGAAATATTTTTGCAAACATTATGAGGTGACATGTGTTGAATAAGAGCCAATGCTACAAAAAGTGGCGACTTACTAATCTAGGGCTATCAAGAGCATGAAGGTGATGTATGGTAACCTTGAGCTAGTGGAAGCACATGAGGTGACATAAACTAATCCAAGATTATTATGGTTATGGAGGCACCATATGTTAGTCAATGACATAGTATGACAACCATGTGACATATGATAATATAGAGAGCATTAGCTTAATAGGTGGAATATGTCAATAGGGAATTAATGTGAGTATGAGAGGTGACTAGGTCTTCTATAAATGAGTTTATATAAAATAGAACCCTAATTTATATATTTCTTTTTTACCCTTTTCCATGATAAGGATGCTAAAAAATAATAAATCATTTCATCTCCTTGACATTTATGTTATGATTTTTTCATTTGATTATCATTTTTTTCATGTGAGTCGTATTTGACTCTTGAAACCCTCCCATACCATCAATGCATGCATCTACTATGACCATGTCAAATTTTAGTGCATACAAACACAATCTAGAAAAATTCAATGTTGGCCCCATTCACAACCCCTTGTGAAAGGGTTCAATTAAGGAACTTATAATTTCTAGTGATTGGTAAATGTTAAGTGAATCAACATTTCCTTGACCTCGAGAGCATGGAGAGAATTGAACCTGTGACCTATCAGTATCAAACTAAGGTGTTTTAATGACAAGTACTTGACCAATGAGCTAACCCTTAGGGCTAAACACATACCATGATAAGGACACTAAAAAATAATAAATAATTTCATCTCCTTGACATTTATGATATAATTATTCCATTTGATTTTCAGATTATTTGTGTGAGTCGTATTTGAGTCTTAAAACCATCCCATACCATCAATGCATGCATTTACTATAACCATGTCAAATTTCAGTGCATACAAGCACATGCAAAAATTTTCAAAATTGACCCCATTCACAACCCAATATGTGCAAGGTCAATTAATGAAAGCATAATTTCCACTCATTGGTAAATTTTAAGTGAATTGAAAAATTACCTAACCCCGAGAGCATGGGGAGAATTTAACCCGTGACCTCTTATTAGCATGTTAAGGTGCTTTAACAACTAGTACTCAACCAGTTGGAGCTAATTGTATAAAATTGAATGAGCTTCTCTTAGTTTTGAGAAGAATATCTTCTCTATTGAACAAGGAAAACCACATGAAGGTGGAAGCTCATATGGCCCCTCCACCCACCCCCTTCACATCACTCTCAATTCCCTAATACCCAATTTATCTACTATAAAATATTTGAAAGAAACATAGTAAGAATCAAGCATAGCTACAAACTAAGGAAACATAAATTTAAGGTGAATGAAAGAGGACAAATCAACCAAAACATATAAACGCGTACTTCATGCATTTCAACATTTTGATATCATTAACCTTAGTCTTCATCCAAGTCATATCCATATAATCCCATTAATAATTGATGTTGAAAGGATTGGCCATATTGGCATCATCATCAATGTCACCATTTCCAATCATATCATCATCTATTTCATCATGAGGGACATTGTCTCCTACGTTTGGTTCAACTTCTTCAATTTCCTCATCTAATAGTACATTGTTGATATCATCTTCATCCAGAAAATTGTATCGATTAACATATTCTTGAAATTAATTGATGTCTTCATATGACACATGAACTAACTACTATACAACATCTTCTTCTTCAATATCATATTCTTCTGCTAGATTATACTTTACCAGTCTTTCGCTTGGATCATATCTAACAACATATGACTAACCCCCTCTACCTAGAACCTCTGAGTAAAATACCTATTTACATTGGCTTGGAAGAACATAGGGCTCTGATCCTGGCTCAATATTCCTTGTATTAACCGTGCTCAATCCATTATCATGCTCAATAAAAATTCTATCAAGATCACGTTCATTCATGCGTAGCTTGTACCATTCAAACGTCCAACAAAAATATCTTAAACAATTAAAAGTAACACTCAAGTATATCTTCCAAATACCCATAGTATCTACTTTCAAAGACTTCTAGATATCTATCACTTCTAGAGGAAACATTAGTAACCTGAAATATTGCAGTAATCCCACTATCATAAGTTTTCATATTTTCATCCAACTTTTTGATGTGAAATTTGTGGTCATTGCACCACATAACCTTGTAGTGTTTCAATTACAATATGCCAGGCGCATAAAAAATACATTGTCAATTGATAAACATATTTAAACATGGAAATTATGCAAATAAAGAAAAAAGAAAAAAGCCATGTACATCAATGAAATGTTAAAAAAACCATGTACATCAATAAAATTCTTTAAAAAATTAAATAGTATGGGTGGATATTCTTGCCTGTTTATCTTTTAAACCATTTTCTAAATCAATTTCCCTCTATATAATATTTGTATCTCTTTCACATTCAACTTCTTTGACTCATGTAACCACACCATGCCATGATAAGTTACCATAATTATATTGTTTACATCATTCAATCCATACCTTCATCCAATCAAGGTTGTTTACAATGTATAAATGCATTGCATCCCACTCTTGTCCAGTTAATTAGAATAAAATAATTCAAATATAATTAGTTACCACAATATACCTTCATAATAATGGATTATGCAGGAAGAATAAAAATTAAATAAGTACAATGTACATAAAAACAAAGAGTCAAATGTGTTATAATTCTTGACCATCTACTTACATGTCACTTTCCTCATTCTACCTTTCCCCTATAGGTGCTCCCCTTGAAATTTGTTGATGGAGTTGACATCCCAAATGCGATCCACATTAATACTAGTAGTGAATTTAGGAATATATTGAGTAATATAAACCATGGTTTGATATACCATATATCCCCCTACCATAGAACCCTTGGGATGTATTATTTGTCTAACCAAATGTTTCAATGATTTCAAATGCCTCTCATCCACATTGACCTTGTGTGTATAGGTACACACTTTTAAATCTCCTCAACTAGGTGTATGAGGTAGCGTTCTTGTGCATTGAAAAATGTTGAAGGTAGATACTTTTTCATTTCACACATTATATGAGGATTTTATCTCCCCCAATACTTTATTTCTTCTTTATCGATTTATTTAGATGACAACCATCTACAATTGATGCAAGAAAATCATATGTTTCAACAAAAAGGTATAAATAAGTACATTATAACTAAAACACATGTAGTCAAATTTAAGTTGCATGACGAGTTGAACAAATTACACTTTGCATATAAATTACCACTTACCTAATGTATTTTTCAGGTTGATATATAACTTGTTTGACATTGTTGTCAAAGTTGTATGGAAGAGATAGAGGTAGAATATAAATTAATAAAAAAACAAATCATTATTTATTCCTAAATTAGTAGAAAAAAACACTAACAAGATGTTTCATCAATATACAAATATAAACACCAAAATAATTACCTTAATCAAGGTGTGCCAATAATGAGTTTTTAGCCCACCTAATTTACCTTTCTTTGTTAGGATATTCTTTATGTTTGAAGAAAATCCATTAGGATATTTAATTTTTTCAATGACCTATTTTACATGATTGCTCTGTTTCTCTATCAATAATCATGGAAGGGAGCTTATATTTTGGTCTCCATTGATATTTGAATGAATCACACTTTACATTGCATGATTGGCCTCCTTAATGTCATTACAAATCTTGACAATTTTTTCTTTGTCACTCCTTCCATCTAAGATTTGTCATAACGTTTCTAATACATTATTCCTAATGTGCATTGTATCAAACAAATGAACAATTTCTAAATTCACATAGAAAGGGAGCCTATTGAATTATACAAGATAACATTTTATTCCTCATGGAAGTGCCCTATTATTAATCTCTTCATGATCACAACCTTCAAGGTGAAGCATAATTAATGATATTATGTTAGGCCCCTATACTACTAGTGTAACCCCTTATTCTTATTAGTACAAGCCACTTATTATATTGATGTACCCATGTAGTGCCCATATTGTTACTATTGGGCCCCATAGAAGCCCACTATTGTTATTATTGTGCCCTTACATTATTATTGTTATGTAGGCTCTGATTATGTTATGACCCCTTAGACTCCTATATATAGAGAGGAGCTATTTTCATTTGAATCATCCAAGAATTGTTCATTTATGTAATGTAAAGGAGGTTGCCCCCTCGAAGAGGCTGAATTTCAAGGCATTGATCTATCTTTTCTATTTTTTTCTTGAGTTGGTTTCATAACACTCTTCCCTCCTAGAATATTTCAACCAGAGGAAGACGACGCATAAATCTTTAGAATAACGACTGCCACCTCTCCATACAGATCTCTAGAGTTCTCAGTGTCGAATTCAATTGGAAGCCGAACGATTAAAAGCAATTTTGAAATTTCTGTTCATCCTTTTGAATTTTTCTACTACGTGATTTTTCTTAGCTGAAGGTTGTAAAAGAACTGTTAAATGCAAGAACCTTAAAGCATTTATCTTCATATTCTTCCTTGCTTCAGATTTGGGATGGTTTTGTTGAATCTTTCTAGTTGAGAACTCATGCTCTCTCGCCTAGAAATGCAGAGCAGATGTTTATTGATTTCCAGTGGCTTACTGATGTAAAGACTGTTAAGGCAAACCTGAAGATGACTCATAAATCTTCAGAAGAATGACTACCGACTTTCTTTACAGATCTCCAAAGTTCTCCGTGTCATTAGCAATTGGCTCCATCGTATGTTTGCATCTTCAAGATAGGTTTCTGAGCAAGATGAGCTCTTCGTTTATCTTGTCAATCTCTTGTAAAAACTGATCATGCAGGTATGTAGAGGTTGAGGTTGTGTTGCCGGTTTGGCTTTGACAGTTTAGGCTCTCTTTCTCTAAAAGAAAGCTTTTGATGAAGGAAAAAAATATATACCTAAAGGAAAATATCAGCAAAAGTGTGTTTTCTTTCTAATGTGTTCATTGTTTATTGTATACGTATACCAGTTGCTTTAGGTTGTATTTTGAGCTTGCTCTTTGACAGCCACATGGGTGAACATTCTTGCCCATCCAAGTTCTGGAGTTCTCAGTGTCTCTGAAGAAGGATTGAAACTTCCTCTCGAGCCAACATAATACCAGTGCAGGTTTTCTCATGAAACTTACAGTATTAAAGGCAACCTCGTGCACTCCTTCAGTAGTCATTAAAGAACTGAACTCTTATTCTTTCTGCCTGATTACCCCGCAATCTATATAGAGTAACGATTTCCTGCCAAGCCTTTCCGACAGTCCATGAAACTCTCCTGGCTTTCTTGAAGATTTTGTGCTCTCTTTCGAGTAGCCGTCTCTCTTGAATTTTTGTTGTCATACTTTCCCCTAGACCATATCGGCCAAAAAAGGTTTTCTTGGATAAATATGTGAATAATCACCCTGAATCCTCAATTATGTTGTGTATTTACCATGGTGGGAAAGATAGGGACATGCAATGAGTGTGTCTCGATTGTTGTATAGTTAAACCATGAATTTTGTGAATAATTTGTTAAAATGTTTCAAGATTTTATTCATGATTTTCCGTATTCATTTGTGTGATGCCAAAGTTGGGTTTCCTGGAACATATGCTTTTGAATTGAAAACAATGTTTTTGATTTTAGCTTAATCTTGGATATATCTGTTTCTGTATGATATGGGAAAATAGTCAAATGTGTAGTTTTGAAGTCAAATAATTCATGTACTATTATGTTTTTATAAGATTGTTAAAGTATTGTTAAAGTATCTTTGTGTTGATTTGCATGCCTGGTAGGTTTGTAAGAGGTAAAAATGTGCAGCACCTTACAGCATGATAGTGTTACTCCAAATTAATTTAAAGTTGATCAAATATAACCCCTAAAACCTTCAAAGATGTTTAACTGACCGAACTCGGGGGTTTATAAGTTGTAACCATCTACTTGAAACTATTTTCTATAGACTGGCTTCGCCGAGTGTGCAGAGTGATTATAGAGATTTAATAATGCAATCTTATCCTTTATTTCAGGAAAAGAAGCTTCTTTTGAATGTTGTAAATTGAAATCAAATTCATAAACAAAAATGTTTTGAAACATAAAGATAAATTACCTTAAATTCAAGGACGAGAATTTTAATCAAGAATGATGTGTTTGAAGGTATGTGATATCATTCTAATGCATGGTAGAGAATCTAATAGAGTATGTCAAAGCTTATGCATGCTTACAGTGATGACCAAATAATTTTCTGGAGAAATTTCCATCTTATTTTCTTATATCAAACATTTGTGTAGAGTTTCAACCAATTAACATTTCATTGAGTATGTATTTAAAAATCAATGATTTTGGGATCAAATCCCACAAAGCAATTCTATACATGCTCTTCAAATTCCTTCAAGCTTTTGAAAGTAAAACTAATGAATTATCAAATTTTACTATAATAAAAAACAATTAGAAAGCCTTTAGCCATCCCAAATTTCTCATCCTTTAGGCTTGAACCAACATCTCTTCTAGAAAAATTCAACAATTCTAATTTAATAATCCTATCGGCCTATCTTTGTACCTTTCAGGACAATTGCTAGTTTTATTATATTTAAACTGTATTTATTTAATTCATTTTGTTTTAGTAGGTTTATAATTTCATAATATTTTTTTAATTATGTAATAGATTTATTTTAAAAGAAGAAATTGTTTATCTAATTTTGTTTTTTAATTTATATAATTAAACAATAAGGTATAAATAATTATAATTATAAATATATACAATTATTTAATTAAATTAGATTTTATTTTTTTTTAATACGATAATAATTATTATATGAAGTTAAAGATAAAATAATAGTAACTATAGGGCGCACTTAAATAATTTGTTATGAAAATTGAACATGTGATTATTATTATAGGAATATAAGAGGAAGTCAAATAACATTGGAAATGTAAGGTAAAAACTGATAGAGAGAGCCTAACTCTAAAGAGGGCCAATTTTAGCACTACCATCTGATTCTTACTGGGGATGATGTCTCCCTCCTAGGCATCAAGAAGTACATACCTCGTGCCTTTGCATTAGGCATGGAGTCAATCCATGTTAAGAACAAAACTTGCATTCACTAATGATAGGAGGAAAGGAATCTTGAAATGAAAAAACATAAAGCCTAATATATCCCAGGAAAGGAACTAAAGTTCTTTGCATATTATAGTTTTAGTTGATCGATAGCAAGGGTGAAACAAAGGGTAGTCATAGGAAGCCCTAGTATGTAAACATTGACAAGTTCAATAATTATTCACATATATAACACATTTATTCATATGTTTTTAGTCTATTAGGATAATTATACTAATGATTTCAAGACATGGAAACCATCTTTCAATATATGTTTCAACTCTCATAGGATAATTTCAAAACCATATGAAAATAATTGCACTTTAACAGTTATTGATTGAAAGGTTGCACGAGTTATGGTACTAGCTTAAGATCACACAGATAGCTTTCATTTAAAATTAAAGTTGAACTAAAACAATGAGCTTAGTTATCAGTGTTTATTTCCCTTTTTGATGCCACTACATGAGTTTCAAATATCAAATATTGCTCTCCCGCCAATGAGCATCCATCTTCCCGTCAAATTCATCCATTATCTTGAGATAAAGGAGATTTTGAATTTTTGTTTACTCTTTATTTTAGAGGTCACCTTTCAATTCATTTTAGATTTTTTTTTTTTTTTTTTTTTTTTAATATATGTGTTTCTTTTTATAGGATGGGAGGGTTACGCACTAGAGTTAGTTCAATACCACTGACCTTTCTCTGCTGCGAGTAGGCATCCATAGCCCTCAAATAGATATCAAAATATCTCATCATAGGTTACATTAACAAAATGTGTCATAGGATTACTCATTATATTTTAATCTATTGTCATTGATTTTGCTCTACTATTAATAGGTGTCACGAGCATTGATGAGGATATTAGCATACACCACCCAAAAAATCATAGTTTCTTATCCCTACGGTAATATCATGATTAGAGAAGGTATCATGTATGGGATATAATTCTGACTGACTATATGAATAAGAGTATTAGTGCTATTTGATTTTATGAAAGTCAAACTTTGTGTTTGTAGTTTAAGCACACATAATGTAATGCAATCCTTCATGATATTTATGTGTGAACAATGCAATAAGGATGTGGTCACAGGAAATGCTCAATAGAAGTTTAAAACATTAGCGTGATGAGGTCTAAGCCCATTAGAAAAATAATTACCCTACAACATTCATTTATGAACAAAGTCTCTAAATATAGTTTTCCAAACTCAACATTATACTGAAAGATCATAAATTCATATTTCATTCTCGCAATGATCATAAAAAATTCTTCAAGGTGCAAACATTTTCATTTTTATTCCATTGTAAACAATAAAGTCATATTATTTTCTTAAAGTTACCATATATACATATTCGACATATATATGATATATATTATATATATCATATACTAATATAAATATCGAAGAGTTAAAATGTCCAAAAGACACGTCAAACACCAATGTAAAACAGATAAGTACTATTATCGAATTTCAATAATTTTACCTCGTCTGATACTACTGAGAATAGTAATATATGAAGTAATTTTCTGGAAGGATAAGATGTTTTTCTAATGTTGTTCCCCAAAAAGGAGTTGACATCTACATAATCATAGGATTATGTTCTCTTAAAGACCTCTTCAATCTGGTCCTCCAAAAAGTCGTGATACTTTGCATGATTGTTTAACTTATGAGACATTCCTAACATAAATATATATCCAATATATTCATAATTTATTCCCTTATCAGAGAAATTTGAAATCGTATTAAGATTAGTCATGTGGTAATTCAAATCCTTTTGAAATTCATGTTCATCACAAGAAGCATAAGAATGGTTGAGATAGTCATGCATATTTTTGAAGGTGTTATTAAAGAGATGATGTATGTATGGTGAAATAAATAAATGTATATTAGTTAAAATAAATTTCAAGGTTACTTCATTTTCATTTTCATGTACAATAGCATTATCATGTGCATAATTATCATAGACAATTTCCTTTCTAGTTGTATCATGTTTATTAATATTTAATGTATTATAGTTGCACAATGGTAGTAAATTTAGACTTATAAATGAATACTCATCATCATACTCGTCATATATAGAAGGTTTTGAGTGGTTAACATGAACCTCAAATGAATCGACATCGGAACTAGTAAAAACAACATCACATACATTTTCTTCTTTGTGGTTGTATAACCTTGATTTGCCTTCAAAGTTGCCTTGCAACATAGATCCTCCCCCTTCAGGTGAAAAGTGCTAGCTTCCCTTCACCTTAGGGGTATTCCCTTTCCTTAGCCTAATTATAATGATTATCTATTTCAACAAATAAATAAGGTTAGGTTAGTTATATGAAAGAGTGAAAAGTTTTAATGGATTATTTTTTTGGAAAGGAACATATGTACAAATATAAGATCAATGGTTAGAATAAATAACTATAGTACACAATAAAAATAAATAACTCAAATCTACAATAAAGAAAAAAACTTATGAGAAAAATAGAAAAATAAATCAAAATAAAAACTAAAATATCTCTTTATATTGAATATAATGTTATTCATTTAAATGAAAATATCATGTATTAAATTACTTTACACATAATACATAAAACAAATAACTAACACATTTATTCCACCAATAATATATTTTGAGAAATAAATGAATTCAATAAAGACTATAACATATTAATAAGGTCATTCCAATTAATAACTTGTTAATAATTGTCAATGTAGAGATATACACTACATTAAATTAAATAAAGAAAATAAAGAAAAATAGAACAAAAAAAATTTGGTATATATTATATTTAAATAAAATCTGCAAATGAAGAATGTATAACATGTACCATCATGACCTCAATTTGCAACATATAAGTTAAATTCTCTTAAATAACAAGTATTTAAAATCTATAAATCAATTTATACATGCAAGATGCATTGTCTAACCAAATAAAATCAGAATTCTTGCACATTTAACCAATTAAAGCAAACCCTAAATAAAATAAGTAGAATAAATAAAAATAGAAATAAAATAAATATTCTCATTTATGTGAGTTTGTTTTATGAATTATTGCAAATAAATAAATAATTTCACGTATTAATATATTTAATCAACAATAAACCAAAAAAAATCTCCATTTCAGCAGTCTATACCATTTGTGTATCATTAAAAGCAAACAAATTATAGAATGCCTAATTAAAAAACAAGTTGACCAAGTTAGATTTATAAATCACAAAGTTAGATGAGAGTATTCAAATAAATGAAAAGAACAAACATAAATAAAGAAAATGCACAAAAATAACGAGGGAAAAAATTATTTATTAAAAATTGCATATCTTTACATCCTAAGTTTCCCATGAATCGAGTCTCTATAACATGTGTAGTCATACTTCTCCAAAACATGAATATTATTCTCCCAAAAGCCTTCAAGACTCCTCAAATGAATAATAAAAGTTTATATATAGAAATATTCAATAACTAGAGCATAAGCATGGACATAATTAGAAGAAAAATAAAATTTGTTTTTTATAGAGTTTCATAATGTTTTTATCATTACTTTTAACTTTATTCATAATTCTATTATCTTGTTGGTTTCGCTCAAATATTTCATTTAACAGGTTTTGAAACATCTTTCCTACGTTAAAAAGACATGAATTAGTTGTAATATAAAATAAATATAACCATAATAAATAAATATTTACCCTATGTAGACCCTTCCTCCTAAAATAATTTCATGTACATTTATACAATGAATTTTGTTTTAACATAGGGTAAAGTTTTGTGAAATTTTTCCAACTATACGAAAAAATTAGGTTATAAAATATATTTACTTCCAAAACGTTTAACACTCAATAAAACCGAGAATATTGAATATGCATTAAATCTGAAATTGTTTTTCTTTCAAAACATTGAAAAGTGTGTCTTTCTACTAAGTCTCCAATCATGTAAATGAGCAATTAGATTTTAAATACATAATATTAATTCACATTTGATAGAAGAAACAAATTATTAGATTTTCTAATGTATTGGAAACCATTTAAATTTATTTCATATTTTTAAAATCATTGATCAATTACCTTCGACCCTTTTCCTTATCACAAACAAATAATTATGTGAACCACTTGTCTATTTAGTTATTAGTTTTGAATTTAATAAAACATATTTTAAACCTAAATTGGAAAAAACTTTAAATGATATATCTTTAAATTAAAATATAAATATAAATGTTATTTTAAATGATAATTATCTTTTAATATAAACTTAGATAATTGGAATTTAAATCATAAAAATCTAATTTCAATACAAAATTTGAGTTTAATTAAAAACACAATCAAAAATAATATAGTTCTAAATAGAATTATAGATAAATTTAAATTGTATAGGGAAAATAAACTGTATATATATCTCTATATAATATAAATATATAAATTTCAATATACTAAAATCTTATGGTAAGGAGGAAGAAAATTAGGCTGCATGAAATTTAGGGCATTGGATCAAGTCCTCATAGTTTGTTCATAGTTAAGCGACATTTGATGATGGTGTTTGAATCAATGGTCTTGATATTTTAAAATGGTCTTGATATTCTTACGTCACGTTGATGTCGTACTTTATAATTCGTAGGAGGAGGAGGGGGAGAAGGAGTCAAAACCTCATAGTTTGTTCATAGTTAAGCGACATCCGATGTGTTTGAATCAATGGTGTTGATATTCTAAAATGGTCTTGATATTGTTACAACACCTTGATGTCGTACTTTATAATTCGTATGCGGAGGTGTCGTACTTTTATGTGGAGGTTAGTTCTATAGGGTAGTTTAGAGGAGGAGGAGGAGGAGTTGTTGTTGTTGTTGTTGTTGTGTTGTTTAAATAAATTAATTATATATTTTTTTTATATTTGATTTTTTTTTTTAATATAAAATTAAAATATTGTATTTTTATTATTATTGATTTTATTTTATTTTCATTTAATCCAATAATGATTTTTATAAGTTATAATGATCATCATAATAATAAATTTAAGGTAGGGTGGATTTAGATATTTTGTTATGAAAATTTAAATATGTGATTTTTATCATAGGAATATAAGATGAAGTCATATCAC
Organism: Pinus taeda; assembly: GCA_000404065.3. NCBI lineage: Eukaryota > Viridiplantae > Streptophyta > Pinopsida > Pinales > Pinaceae > Pinus > Pinus taeda. The sequence continues at coordinate 54,285 of APFE030361093.1, forward strand.
GAGGGAAATGTAAGGAAACATCCTACAAAGAGAGTCTTGTTTTATAAGGGACCAAGTTTACCATCAACACTTTCTAGAACCTCCCATAAAAATGTTATAGTGAAGATTTCATGATGTCCTCTTGGAAGTATTAAAACCCTAAGATCCCAAGTTCTAATACTACATTTTATGATCCTTGTGACTTACAATGACAAGAAACAAATTATTGCAATCCTTTGTGAGGGGAAAACCTAGTTTTGATGATCTGAAGGCTTAATTTCCTTAGCATATATATAGGATATAAGGGGTACAATTATTATAAAATGGGACCATCAGGAGTTTTATCTTACATAACAATATAGTAATAGAAATGTAATCACACAATATATAGGGCTTATTTATGGGTTTTTGGGATAACATGGGTCCTAACACACTCTAGAAGGATCACATAGGGGATACATCTAAGAGGTATTCATCCCCGTTGAGGCTAGCCATATGCCCTTTTACCTGGTGAATGTGCTAAAGTTTGATGATATGTGATGGATCTGATCACACCGTTGGTGACATGGGTACCCTTGGTGTTGAATTGTCACTTGGGAAAGAGCATGGGGCATTAGAGATGACAATGTGTAGATAACCCAAATGGGAATATATCAAATCATACTACTTGGCCATTTAAATAGCATCTTTTGTAATTCTAGTGAATTTTGACGAAACATCCTTGGCGATGGGAGAAAGGAGAGGTTTCAAAAATTGAACCATCAAGAATTATTGATTGATTTCTTAAACATTGGATAATATATGCCATTTATGCCACTCTCAAATGTGGTTAGTTATATGGGTGACAATGCTCTGGTGATAAGAGATCAAAATCTCAATACCCGTATGAGACCTGGTCATAAGAGGTCAGAATCTCAATACCCGTATAATGATGATAAACAATTGATAATAAGAAATGAAAACATTTGTGATGGTGGTCAACATACAATGAGTGACAGGGTGGGTGGATGTACCATTTCACTATAATGGCAGTTAGTTTGTGTTAAAATAGATTAAGATGAATGAAATCGTCCATGATGGAGTTCAAGGAACAAAAAATGTTAAATGATTCGATGTGATGTGTATGATCCTCCCTTTCATTCCTCTCATATATGGGGATATCTAATTGAGGATTTGTCAGCATTTGGGTTCACGTTAGATTGTGGAGAATTCAATCACTAATGAGTGGCCTTAAATTGATTAGATTCAAGCTATCCATGAATGGGATAATTTTATTAAATATATCTATTCCAATAGGTGCCGCTACATTATTTTAAGAATTATGACCAATTTTGGAATCAACATTAACACAAAAATTGCATGTATTGTTGGCACCAATAGTGGGACCAACATTATTTCTATTGTTAACACTCGTCATGTTAATAGCTTAGGCTTGGGTGGAACTAGAAGAAAATGAACTACTAAAGGACTTAGAAGTGGCAGAACCCAAAATTAGGGTAGGGTGAGGGAACTTGACTCATTGAGGAGGTGGAAGGGTTCATCTATGAGAAAAATGAGGTTGAATACCTCCCAATCTCCATGACTATCTCTTGATAAGCACTATGGTGTTGGGATGAAGTATACACAATAAACTTATTTGAATATAGAAGGCTAAAGGGATGAAGAAGTGAATCAAATTAACAAGTAGAAGAAAAAAGTTATGTGCAAAAGGTGTGACATAATTTCCTATATGAATGATTATTTTTATCTAATTTAAGTGGTATCATCATACAAAGGAGAACGACTCTAGCCTAGTAGATCAAGTACTCCTTAGAAAAGTCATACAGAATATTTTAGAATGGTCATCCAAACAACCTAGATATCAGATGATCAAGGGTAGAAAAAAGGTCGAGTGAAGATATCAAGGAGGCATGCAATTACTTCCCACAACGACTACTGATACGATGGTTTTCTCTATAAGAGTTCCATTAAGGTTACCTTTGTCTAGTGGGGGTGAGAGAATATTAGCAACCTTGGAAATATATTCTTGAAAAAAAAATTGGAGACTTGAGAAGAACCACCAATATCTATAGTCTAAACCTTACCCCCTTCATGTATTTGATATACACACTAGCCTTTTCCATTGGATGGTGAAGGATTTTAAGTTCCCTAAAATCAAACTCTATGATTCATTGTATACCGACTAATGGATTTCATTTGAATGACTATTCCATTATCCTAACCTAACTAATAAATTATTTTGGTGCCCAAGTGGACTTAATAATTGTGTCTTAGTTCAAGTTTGATGTTAAATGATCACCTTGGGGCCATGAACCAAGTATGTTACTTCAGTGTTGTGTAGGTTTGTCCAAGTGTAGTGCGGTACAACTTGAAATCAAAATGTTTTCAAATGGAATTAGACATAATAAACCATGTAGAAGTAATAAACATAATGTTATAAATGGATGGTAATCAAGAATTCACCATAATCAAGCCACTACCCAACCTACGAGGGTCTCATGCAATGAACATGAAGAAAAAAAAAGGGGAAAAAATAAGGCTCAAATAGGTAGAAGAAAAATCAGGAATCAATATGAGATTTGATTTAGTATTTTGTATCCAACACTCTAATGTTACAACAATGAAATACTCATTTTAAGATTTAAATCAACCTTGAAGGGGGATGCAAAGACAAAATCAAGGGAAAAATAATAAATCAAAAGAGGGATTTTCTTAACTTCAAGTTCTAAGGCAGAGGAAAGTGATTATATCTACAAAGCATGATGACACTAGATTTCAAACTAAAACCAACAAACTGCCAATTTAAACCTCAAAAACCAAACTTTGTGGAGAAGTACTAGAATCCCTCAAGTGGGTTCTTTCTTTTGCCTAACTTTTAGGACATGAAAATATCAAGGCTTACTAAATTACTATTAGAAAGGCAAATACTAGTGCTCCACATTAGAGAGTCAACCAAAAAAAACTTGATTTTTTTTAACTTAAATAGAAAATTGGCCAATACAAAAAGGTGACATTTTATTGTATTGGCAATGAAAAAATTGAGCTAGTAAGTGTGTTGATTTCCCAGGCCCTTTGTTTTTTGAATTTTTCTCTCAATCTATTGGATGTTACTATTTTGATACTGACCTAAGAAAAACTAACATTGGAAAATAAACATTACTTTTTTCTAAAAAATTACCAGACATATAAATTTACTAAAAGAAGAAATGGTGAGAAATGTTACAATACATAACCTAGGACATACATGAAGTGTTTAGATCCCAATTTTAATATCAATATGTTGGATATCTATTTGCAAGAAAGGTTAGAAAAAATATTTGTTTTATGGGTGGCAAGTAGTTAAATAAATAAGAATGAGGATTTATAACAAAAACCTAACATTGGAACATATTCACATATATCTTTACAATCTTTATAAATCTACAGAAAGATACCAGAACAATATTAAAAACTAAAGACAGGAAATATAAACCAATATAACAGGTGGAAGGCTCCAATATACCCAACTGAAGGATTTATTAATGTGAGCTTCTTATGAATGTGATTTTGATGACCTCCTACTTGGGAGAGCTTATAATGAGTTCTTTCTCTTCAAAGGCACTTCTCTCTCTTCAAAAGAAAAACAATCCAGAAAATAAAGAGAGAAAAATAGAGAAATTTTAGTGAATAAGACTTGAAAGGTTTAGGAGAGTAAGTTTAATGATGAAAATGGATCATTTCAAGAAAATCTCTCTCTTTATAATAAAATTCTAAGTAGATTTAACTAAAAATCCAATCAACATGTAACTAATTTTGTATTTTATTATTATTTGTGAAATGAAAAGGTAAAAAATAAAGGTTAATGACTTTTATGTAAGTAACAAACTCAGAGATAATGATTTATTGAGTTCATTAATAAGAATAATCCATAAATAAATGATTTATTAAATTATTTCAATTTGACTTGGTGAAATAATTCATGCATTATGTTTCAATAAATTTAGAAGATCAATAAATAATTGATAAATTAACTATTTACCAAATTATTTCTATGAAAATGAATAATGTGAGTGAAAATATATTAAATTATGGTCATTTAAGAGGGTAAAATTGTGAGCATAATATAAAATTAATGAATTTATGGGTTATTATCATGTAAATGGGTTGATGAATGGAAATAATTTTAAGAAAATGCTTCCTTAACCTATTTTCTCACTTGAAAATAAATCTTAATGCATAATACCCATACTAGCAAATATATCTTAATTCATCTTTTATGTCACAACATAATATAATTTGATCCTTCAGGTATATATAAAAAAAGAAAAGAAAAAACATAAAAAATGTGTAATACTCATATTAACAAGATATAATTTAATTCATCTTTTACAAATTAAATAGAAAATTGACTAATGCACAAAGGTGACATTTTATTGTATTGGTAATGAAAAAATTGAGCCAGTAAATTTGTTGATTTCCCAAGCCCTTTGTTTTTTGAATTTTTCTCTGAATCTGTTGTATGTTACTCTTTCTATAACTATGATTTAAAAAACTAACATTGGAAAATAAACACTATTTTATTTTTGAAAATAGCAAAAATATAAATTTACTAAGTAATAGAGTAACCTAGGACATACATGAAATGTTTAGATCCCAATTTTAATTTCCATATATTGGATATCAACTTGCAAGAAAGGTTAGGAAATATATTTGTTTTATGAATTGCAAGTAGTTCAGTAAGTAATTATGAGGATTTATAACAAAAACCTAAGATTGTAACATATTCACGTATCTCTTTATAAATCTACCCAAAAATACCAGAACAATATTAGAAACTAAAGACCTGAAATATAAACCAATATAATGTGCGGAAGGCTCCAATATACCTAACCGCAGGCTTTATTAATGTGAGCTTCGAATGAATGTGATTTTGATGACCTCCTACTTGGGAGTGTCCATAATGATTCCTAACTACAACGTATGGTTCCTTCTCTTCAAACGAAAAAACAATCCAGAAAATAAAGAGAGAAAAATAGAAAACTTTTAGTTAAACGTAATAAAATATTTGTTAAATCAAATCAACATATGGTTTTTTTCTCTTCAAACGAAAAAACAATCTAGAAAATAAAGAGAGAAACATAGAAAACTTTTAGTTAAACGTAATTTGTTAAATCAAATCAACATGTAACTAGTTTGGTATTTTATTATTATTTGTAAGATGAAAAAATAAAAAATAATGGTTAATAATTTTTTATGTCGGTAACAAATTTAGAAATAATGATTTATTGAGTTCATTAATAAGGACAATCTATAAAGAAATGATTTATGAACTTATTTCAATTTGATATGGTAAATTATGTTGGGAATAATTCATGGATTAAATTATTCCTAGGAAAAAGAATAATGTATGTGAAAGTGTATTAAATTATTTTCATTTAAATGGGTAAATTTGGGAGAATAATATAAAATTAAAGAATCTATGGATTATTATTATGTAAATGAGTTAATGAATAGAAATAATTTTAGGAAAAATGGTTAGTTGACCTATTTTCAAACCTGAAAATAGATTTTAGTGTATCATAAGCATTCTAACCAGATGTATTTTAATTCATCTTTTATGTTATAACATAATATGATTTGATCTTTACACATAAAAAAATCTGAAAATCTAACTATAAGATGAAGTACAAAATCTATAATAATAAAAAAACTAAAACCTAAACAAGAGTTTAAAAACAACATCAAAAATGCTAAAACAAAAATGACTACTTAAATATGTTTGATTATATATTTGCATAATTTCGTTACCTCACAATGTCAAACACTTATTCTGTTAGAGCAAGCAAAGCTCTAAAACCAATCTAACAGTCATTTGAACTACGTAACAATATCATAGTGGGGTGCTCCTTCACGGAAGGAGCACTCCTTGTATTCACGGTTATCTCCATCACTATGCATATGACGGTTTATCTTTAATAGCATCACTCAAAAGGTATATGGTAAGCACTGCTTGTATTCAGGGTTGTCCCCATCACTATGCATATGGTTTATCTTTAAAAGCATTATTGAAAAGGTATATGGTTTGGAGCATTGAGTTACGTAATTCATTTGTTTGTGTCACAACTTTTTTTAACCCTATCATGATTGGTTGGATTTTTTATCAATAGATTAGTATATTAAATAGATAAGTATATTAATATTTATTATATTAAATAATAAGTATATTAATATTTATGATTATATTTTTTTTAAATTTAAAATAATTTTTATATTTGAAAATATATTTAATCAATATTTTGGTTTTCACAATTTTTTTTACAAATTACACCAATAATATAAAATTTATGAATTACGAGTATTTATTATGTAAATGAATTAATGAATAAAAATAACTTAGAAAAAACGATTTTTTAACTTATTTTTAAACATGAAAATAGATTTTAGTGTTATACGCATACTGACAAAATGTATTCTAATTCATCTTTTATGTTATAACATAATATGATTTAATCCTCCACACATTAAGAAACATAAAAAATCTGAATATAAAATGGAGTACAAAACCTATAATAAAACAAAACTACAACCTAAACAAGAGGATAAGAACATTAGAAATGCTAAAACAAAAATGGCTACTTGAATATGTTTGATTATATATTTGCGTAACGTCATTACCTCAAAGTGTCAAATACTTATTCTGTGAGAGCAAGCAAAGCTCTAAAACCAATCTAACAGTCATTTGAACTACGTAACAATATCATAGTGGGGTGCTCGTTCACGGAAGGAGCACTCCTTGTATTCAGGGTTGCTCCCATCACTATGCATATGCCCGGTTTATCTTTAATAGCATCACTCAAAAGGTATATGGTTTGGAGCAATGAGTTACGTAATTAATTTGTTTGTGTCAACTTTTCTTAACCGTATCATGATTGGTTGGAGTAATCAAGAAATACTATATTCATGACTTTTATTTTATCTTTTTTCAAATTTAAAATGAATTTTTATATTTGCAAATGCATTTAATCAATATTCTGGTTCTCACAAAACTCTTTACCATTTCTGACCAATTGGATTCATGGATAGCTCTTATGGGAAGTTTTGTTACCTTATGTGAGGAAGAAAATACTCTTTTGAGAGAGATACAAAAGATATAGATGACTAATCCTATGCCAAGTTTTCTCGTAAGTAAATTAGTGGATAGCCGTGATTTTAATAGTTATCTTGACTCCAATAGTCTAAACATTTCAACCGTCAAATTATGTCGTTCACCACGCGCATCGACTGACGTACGCCCAAAGCAGAGTAAAAAGAATAAATGCTTCGAAATTGTTTCATATGAGGATAACTGACGTGATGACTTATGCAACTTGCCCGATCAAGTCAAACTGTCTAACTATCGCGGTAGGCGCCCGCCTCAAGAAAAGTAGATTTTAACCACAGTGTAAAGATCAGATGCTTTGAAATTCTTTTTAGTGGGTCCCGAAGTCGTTATGAACAAGTTACATTTTACTGTAATAAAAATATAATAAAAAAATTGTCACTTGTTCCAATCTAGTCATATTAGAAGTTGGTATCATTCAAGTTGAGTGCAATCCTGCGGTGCTTTTAACGATTTAAACGATTTAGATACTCCTGAATCTAGATTTCTCAAACCACGTATGAAACCTGATGTAATCTCTCAGACCAAGCCACTTGACCCGAAAAACTTCCCAATTTTTTTTTATAACAATGGCTTTCGAGTAATTATGGTGACGTCGGATTTTCTATGTCATCTAATAAAAAGTTATTTTGAACGTTACGGCTCTGAGATGAATGCATATCACTATTCATTTCTTTGGCACGGATTGTTCTTTTGATGATTTTTAAATACGAATAACAGAAACATCGGACCCCACTTATCATAAAAAAATTCAGTGACGATAAATCCCACTAACCTTGCGTGTATCTATGAGTTGTTCAGCCGTTGCTTTTAGCAGTTTTAGGGTCACCATAAAGTCATATGTGAAGCTGAGAAACGAGTAAGTAAAATGCCGAGTAGACCGTAGATGAGCACGACACGGCACATAGATTTAGTCGCCGTTTGTAACAATTCGAATACCGACAACCCCGAACAAATCACAAAGCTAATTGGGTAAATGCTCTCCCCACCTCCGAGTGAGACCCACTTTATAGAATTGTAGTCCATTATAGTAATGTAGAGTTATATATAAATATCACCCCTTTCTAATTATCACCCATGTTTCTCACAGGCATTAGGGTTTGTTTCTGAAAGGAATTAGGGTTTGAAGGGCATTGCAGGCCGAGCAATGGCAATGTTGATGAGAAACGATATTAGCCTGGCAAGTGGCCATATATCGGTAAGGAAGTCACCAGTTCCGTATCTCTTGGGTGGAGTGGGTGTCATGCTCTTTCTCATAGCCTTTGCTTTGATTGTTCTGGCATGCTCTTATTTGAAGGACTGCGCTAGAGAAGGTCAAGAACATAACAGATCAGATAATTCAGAGCATGGCCCTGGTGGGAAGAATGAAATGAGCGTGGGTATGTCACGCACTTCAGATTGTCAGGACGACTTGAGAGTAATTGTGATTATGGCCGGCGATGAGAAACCGACCTTCATTGCTAAACCCACGTCTGTAACTGCTGGACTTAATTAGGATCTCCACTAATTCTTCCATTCTGTGTGTTGCAGATCTATGAGGGTTTGGTTAAGAATATTATTTAGGAAATAGAGGCGCTAAACAGATTTAATTTGGAATGAGGTATATAATACATTGAGAATAAGAGTTATTGCAATGTTAGAATCGAAAAGAGTTTCCGCCTTCAGTTTAAGGAGGCGAGAATACGATTGGTTTTGGTTATGGATTTTGCTCTTCTATTTTTTATTCAATAGTATGGCGAAGGAATTCTTCTAGACTTCCTCCCAATTTCTTCATTCATAAATTATAACCTACGATGGGAACATTTTTCATTAACCAACTTCAATATCATAAATTAAGCGCCCAGTTGAAAGTTGGTTTGGTGGCCACGAAGATCCCATTCGTGGTCATCTGTTTGAATTTTTACAAAATATTCTTTTTATAAATAAACATCAACTTAATGGCATGATAAGCCAATAACGAAGTCGATTAGTCATTGATTAGACGGTGAAGTTCGATATTATTCAAAATCATTTCCGGCCCGTTGCTATCATTCGCCCACATGCGTATCTATTTAGAAAGAGGGCTTCCAGAGTTTAGATTTCTTTTTTAGTAATGGATGGCTAGCATTTGATATTCAATGAATACTTTTCGTCTTCGTACGAAATGGAGAGATCAAATAACACTAAAACGCTAATCTTACACTTCACTGTATCATTTAGTATTTCTTTTAATAATAATGTGCTTACCCTAGTCTTACACATCACTGTATCATTTCATAATTTTCATTTAACAATAAGGTGGTTACTGATTCATATGGTGTCGGTTCGGCCGGTGTAGCATTCTAGATCCGTTTCCTCTAGGTGGGTGAGAGAAGTACGTTTCCATTTACGGCCTACTACATTCCTCTTCCACGGATTTAATGGAACCCACCTGATCTTCAATGGACGGGTTTTACTTATTACCTCGAAACCTGTACTGCTAACCACAAACCAATTGCATATCATCCTTGGCCGTGAGCTGTATCCAATTCTCCTGTAGACAAAAGGAAACTACACTTTTACTCCTCCGGCACTACTTTTGCATAGTGTTCCGGAAATTGCTTCATTGGCTGTAATAAGAACAAATACTGGAAATAGACCCGTTGGGGGATCATAGACCCATATATTTTTAAGAAGGCACTGATTATCAAAAACATTTAGAGAGCTATGTCTAGTTTCAGGTCACTCATTATAAGAGATAAATATATGTATGGTCAACTGTTTACATCCTAGATTAGAAATCGTGTCCCAAAAAATTGTGCCTATTACATTTGGTCCAGCATGATGAAGAACGTGCAGTGGCTTTTGGGATTCATCCGTTGGGATGTTGGTGATGGAACCAAAATTGAGATAGGGTTAGATTCTATATAGAGAATTTCTAGGAATCCATGAGGGAGGAATATAGCTCCTTCACTGGGTCCATTATCCTCACACTAACAACATTGATCTGCAATCCTCCAGCATAGTGGAGTAATTAGGGCTGCAAGGTGTATATGCTTATGAATGGGAGAGTAACATTTCTCTATTACGCTCGCGAGGTATTACAATCACTGAAGACGCGGATAATAAAGCTGGCATGAGACGGTATTTCAAAAAAAGGTCAGTTGTTCAAAAATATATATCGCATATTGCCTGGGGCAGAGAAGGACTTCCTCTACCATAGATGGTTCAAGGATGTTCTGAAATGAGAGTTGACATACAAACTTAAATGGTTTTGTTGGCTGGCACTGTGTTCTCATATGAAGGGCCTACATCTTCGAGGATTGTGGTTTTGGCATTTGTCATATATTCATGAGGCCTACATCTTCGAGGATTGTGGTTTTGGCATTTGTCATATATTCATGAGGGGACCCAAAGATATAGATCGTTTGCTTATTCATTGCTCATATGTTGTGATTCTCTGGCATAGGGTTTTTCATACTTTGAATATTGTTCAAAGTAGACTACATTAGACCTTGGAATCTAATGCTCATCTCACAACATCAACATTGAACCCTACCATTACCATTATACATCATATGGTCCACCTTGTGCAGTAGAAACTTTATATATTTGAACAAAAAGGGGTAACTTTATATATTTGAACAAAAAGGGGTTGTGGTTCCTGAGGATGTGATTAAGATAAATGCATATTTTATCTAAATTGGAATCAGTAAGAGGTCCTCTAACAAAATACAAAGCAAGTTAAAAGACATTTGGAAAGTGAGGCCCTCTAACAAAACACAAAGCAAGTTAAAAGATATTTGGAAATTGAGGTCCTCTAACAAAACACAAAGCAAGTTAAAAGACATTTGGAATGACTTTCCTTTGGGATTTTTTATGGGGTATGTTCACATAGGGAATGTGGATTTGATTCATTTATTGTACTAGAGCAAGGTAACTATTTCCATCTTTTGTAGGAGGTAAGACATGGTACTAACAATAGAGCAGAGATTATAGTATTATAGGGAGTACTTATAACTACAAAATGGCTGGGATTAAAGAGCTTACAAGCATATGAATATGCTAATGGCATCATTGACAGGGTCAATGACTATACTCTTTTTAATGCCCTATACTATAGAATTAGATACAGTGTATCTGAACCTCTTAAATACTTTTCAAGATATACAATTTGATCATATATACCAGGAACAAGGAACAAACTATGACTGCAGAACTTCTTTCCAAGAGAGGTGTGTCCAAAAAAATAGTAAAAAAATAGTAAATTCTAATTTTCAGCTTTTGAACCTTATGTCATGATTAATTCTAGAAACATTAATTATTCTTACGAGAATTTTTTTTGATATTTCCCATAAACTCTGCTATAAATTTTGGGAATACATTTTGATTAGAATATAAAACGTAATAATTTAGTATGTTTTGACACAACAACTCGGGATAATATGGTTACATAAGCATACCGAATCTACATTTTATATAATAGAAGATGACATATAATAAAAGGATATTAGACCTGCATTTTTGAGATCATTAATATTATGTGATAAATAATTGTAAACAATGGAACTATTATATGTACGTGTACTCTTTTTTAATCAATGAAAAAAAACAGTTTTTGACTGTGAGGAAAATAACAAATACTAAAAATGTCCAACTGAAAACCAAGTTCTTTGCCGCAATATCACAAATACTTGTGCAGATAACAAAAGCTAAGAAAGTTCAAGATAAGAATACCAGTAACCTTGACGGGAAAGGCTTCGACCTATTTTAGGCAGAATTGTTGAAACTCTGCTTAAATTTGATCAAATTTGCTAACGGTTTCAGTGTGAATCAAATTCCACAAGAGCTCTGTTGTAAAATGACACAACATCGTTCCCCTCGAATTCGCTGAAATTTGGGTCAGAACGACACAAAATTAATTCAAAGGGACACGAAATTTGCGATGGAAAAGAAAATTGACTCCCAATGCTAAACGTGCCTGTAAAATACTGGCAAAAGTATAATGAATAAACACCCCCAACATGTTACTAAACAACAGAGTTTCTTTGGATATCGTTGATCATTCGATAAAAGGGATGAGGAGTACCCTTACTGGAAGCCTCGTCAATATCTTCTCAAATATCGTGAGTCTACTTGGACGGATTGGAAATGCCTACAACATCCTTATTCTTGATTTCCGACCTTAGTCATGGAAGAGGTATTTCTGGCACAATTTCTATATTTGATGCTCATAAAAATGGAAATGCTGTATTAAAAGAAATAAAACCCAGTGGTTAGTTCTATAAAATGGTGTGAACCATGAGAGCACTATGCAGAATGCTCTACATTGTTTATATACATCACACATTATATAGTAATTATGGTTCTTAGAGAAGTTAGAATAATAACCTAAGAAATAGAAACTAAGTCCTATCGTGAGGTCGGGTGAACCAACTCACACACTATTCTAGGATATTCTCCATTATCTTCAACAATCCTCCTTAATGGAGTACGGGTTCACAAATATGCCTAACATCTCCCTAAACATTTGAAACTTAATCCTGCGAAGAAGCTTAGTGAAAATGTGTGCAACATTATCGCATATATTACAATATACCAAATGGATTTCTTTGGATTGCACTTTCTCCCTGATGAAGTGGAATTGTGTATCAATATGTTTAGTGTTTTTGTGGAACACCAGATTATTAGCAAATTTGATTTAACTTTGATTGTCGCATCTGATTGTTGTTGTGTCTAGCTTTTCTTCCACGACATCCTAGAGAAGTCTCCACAACCAAACTGCCTCACACGTTGCTGCACACATGGCTTGATACTCTGCTTCTGTTGAGGACAAGGAGACTGTGTTCTTCTTCTTGCTTCACCATGTGATCACCCCAGATCCAATGTTGAATGCATAACCTGTTATGGATCTACGATCATCTACATTTCCAACCCAATCTGAAGCTACAAATCATGTCAATCTAACATTAGAAGAGTGAGTGTAAATACTACGGTAATCTACAATACCTTGTAGATACCTCAAAACACTTTTCGCTGCATTCCAATGGCTTTCAAGTGGCTTGGACATATATTGGCTTAGCACACTCACTGCATAAGCCAAATTTGGTCTAGTGGTGATTAGGTAGATTAGACTCCCAACTAGCTATATGTAATGTGTCACATTTGCCTCCTTTGAGCCGTCTTCACTCTGTAGTTTGATGTTCTGTTGTAATGATACTACTGCAGGCTTACAATGATCCATCCTAAATCTCTCTAACAAGCCTTCAACATAATTTCCTTGCGAGAGAAGTGTTCATCCTGAATCTCTCCAGATCTCAAGACCCAAATAGTATCTTAATTCTCCAAGGTGTTTCATCTCGAATAGCTGTGACAACTGTTGCTTGATTTCTTTGATTAGATATGTAGCATCACTAGTAATGATCAAATCATCTACATACAGAAAAATTATCACTATGTACCCTTGTTCATCTTGCATGGTGTAAACATTTGGATCATTTTTTGCTTTTGTTGTAGCTAGCTTGCAGAAAAAATGAGTCAATCATTTCATACCAAGACCTGGGTGCTTGCTTTAGTCCATAAACTGCTTTCTTCAATCTACAGACTAAATGTTCTTTCCCTTTCCGGACAAACCCTTCAGGTTGCTCTAAATAAACCTCATACTTTAGTTATCCATTTGAAAATGCAGACTTTACGTCTAGTTGGTGTATCATCCAATGTTTCTTAGTAGCTAAAGCAATTAACATTTTGATGGTGTTTAGTTTAGCTACAGGAGCAAAGGTTTCTTCATAGTCTATACCTTATTTTTGTGAATAACCCTTTGCTACGAATCTAGCTTTTAATTTTTCTATGGTTCCATCTGCATTAATCTTCGGCTTGTATAACCATTTACAACATATGGTTTGTTTTCCTTTAGGAGGTTCAACAAGTTCCCAAGTGTTGTTCCTGATTATTGATTCATATTCGTGTTCCATGGATGTTTTCCATTCTCTAGATTCATTTGCTTCTTTATAACTAGAAGGTTCAACCACATTCATCATAATGATTATAAAAGCATTTTCCCTATATCTTGCAGGCAATTGAGCTTTCCTACCTAATCCCCTGAGAGGTGAGGTAGCCTCAAACCTTGTCTGATCGTCATTCTATTTTTGTTCCCACTGCTACTGCTGATGTTGTATTTGCTATTGCTGTTGTTTTTGTCGCTGCTTTTGTTGTTCATATTCTTCCTTTGTTTGCATTATTTTCTACTTCTTCTTCCACCAATTACAGAATATCCCATTCCTCATTGTGCTCATTAGATTCTTCATGATCCTGTTCACGGAACTTGACATCTCTACTAACAAAAAAATTTTGCGTAGAGGGATTAAATAATCTATAAGCTCTATGTTGTGAACAATACCCTATAAAAGTACATCTCATGGCTTTTGAATCTAGTTTTCTTCTTTCTCCCTTTGGAATATGGGAAAATGCTATAGACCCAAATACTTTAAATGTTTTACTGCAGGCTTAAATCCATATAATGCTTCATAAGGAGTTTTAAACTCAAGACTCTTTGTAGGACTCCTATTTTTCAAATAAACTGCAATATTCAATGCTTCAACCAAAAAACCATTCGAAGGATTCTTACCTTTCAACATGCTCCTAGCACATTCCACCAATGTTCTGTTCTGTTCTTTCAGTTACTCCATTTTGCTGTGGAGTATGGGGTACTGTGAACAACTGCAATATTCCATAGTCTTTACAATACATAAGAAGCTCATCTTTCCTATATTCTCCCCCTTGATCGAACCGAAGAATTTTTATCTGTTTCCCTGTTTGCCTTTCAATCATGTTTTTGAACTGCTTAAAGTATTCAAATGTGTGACTCTTTTTACTTAGGAAATATATGCAAGAAAACATTGTGCACTGATCAATAAATAGTAAAATATAGTGCACCTACTAATGATTTTGTTTACATCAGTCCACATAGGTCTCTCTGCACTAATTCAAGTAAATCCCTCTATTTCTTTTCTACTTGAAGAGGGAATTCTTCTCTATGCATTTTTCCTAATATACACACATCAAAATCATTACGTACTCGCTTTAACATAGGAAAATATCTTACCATTTCCTTCTTCTGTAGTAACAACAAATCATTGTAGTTGATATGGCCAAATCTCTGATGTCTTAGCTCTTTTGTAGTCAAACCTGGTAGTTGTCAGGGCTTGAACTGGTGCAGGTCTTACATCCAACTTCTACAGACCTCTTGTTCAGATTCCTGTAGCAATTGTCTTCACACCATCTAGCAAATCTCTAATATAACAGCTAGATTTAAAAAATTCAAGTTTAAGGTCTTGATCTGTGATCATGGATACAAAAATCAAGTTCTTTGTTACACCGGGCACACACATGACATTATGAATTTCTTTCACATTACCATTAGGTAGAATGACATAAATTTTCCCACACCCTTTGATCTAATGACTTCTATCATCACCTAGGTAAATTTATGCTCCTTCGTTGATTTCTTTAAAATATTCAAACCAATTTTTGTTCCCTGTCATATGTGTTGATGCTCCCAAATCTACATATCAGATGTCTGCATCAACATTCTCATAAAAATTTGCCATAAACAATCCGAAATTCTACACATGATTTTCATTCACGAGATGACCCACGTGTCGTTTCTGCTTCTGTTGTTCTTCATGATATTTATTCTTCTTGTACTCCCTGGCAATATGACCAAGTTTTTTGCAATAAAATCATTTAGTTTTAGAGTTGTTTCTATTTGGATGCATACCTTGGGTCCGGTTTGGTCTTTTCTGTGAATGTCCTTTGTTTTGTTGTTGTAGATTTCCTTTCCATTTGAAGAAGTTCTTCTTTGCCATCAATGCAAGATCAACACTCTAGGGCTTCAAAGTCAATCTTCTTTCCTCTTCTTGCATCAATATTCTTGTCACCTCTTCAAATTTCAGGATATTCTCTCTCACATTTCTCCTAGTGATGAACATTTGGTAGTCATCGGTCACACCACTCATGGTAGTTGTTACAAGATCTATATTTTCAATTGTATTACCAATGTCTACCAATTTGTTCTTCAGATATTTGATCATTTCTATGAAGGCAACAATTGTTTCATTCTCCTCCATCTTCAGGCATAAGATCTTGCTCTTCAGAAACAGAAGACGATTTGTATTCCTAATCTCATACAGATCCTTTAGAATTCCCCAGATCTCGTTAGTTGTCTTACACTCTTTGATGCGTGGTATGATGCAATCTTTCACTTACATCTTTAATAGCGTCCTTGCTCTACCTTCTCGCTTCTCCCAATCTACAATCAATGTTGATCCAGCCGCTGGCTTCAGCTCATCTCCATTTACAATCGTCCAAGCATTTTGCACTTCTAACAGAGTCTGCATCTTGAATTTCCAATTTGCATAATTGGAACCATCGAGTTCATTATGCTCATTCAAGCACGCTTCAAACATATTATTTTTCATCTTGGAAATTTACACAAACAAAAAAAAAATTGATAGGTAAAGGAAGATGTTATATTTACCCCAGATCTGTGACAAAGACAGACCATTGATCTTCATTGTTGTTTGATCTCGCATCACACTCGTAGATCACTGTGGCTTCCTCCACAGCCTCCAGAGAACCTTTTGTTTTCAGCCTCTGCAACCGTCCACAAGATGCAGCCTTCTCTTGGCCTCCACAGATCCTTTTTGTTGTTTACACGATCGTTGCAGATATACACCACTTATCTGAGACGTCGTTGTAGATGTCCACCACTTATCTGCGATGTCGTCGCAGTTATACACCTAATTTCAGAGACATTGATGTTAAGTGTGTTTGAGTAATCGTCACGTTTATTCTCATAAAACCTGGGACGATTTCGGTTTAGTCGTGCCCTTCTCTCAGTGTACAGATACCTTAGCCCTGATGGTCTAATACCATGATAAAAATGGTAATGTTGTATTAAAAGAAATAAAACCCACTGGTCAGCTCTATGAAAGAGAGCCTGAACCAAGAGAGTCTAACTCTGTAGAACGATCTACATTGTTCATGTACATCACACATTATATAATAATCATGGTTTTTAAGGAAGTTAGAACAATAACCTAAGAAATAGAATTTAATTCCTATCCTGAGGTCATGCGAACCAACTCACACTATTCTAGGATATTCTCCATTATCTTCAACAGATGCTCACAGTGGATTGTCATTTTACCTACAATTCGTGATATTGGTGATGCTATGAAACATTGCAGAATGTTTTCGTTGATGTAGTTAATGTTTAACCCTTAGAGATTGAAATATGATCGGTTAAGTGATATAAGTTAAACTAATTTTTAAATGTATTGATAAAATAGTATTAGCATAGATTTATTTTAGTGGAGGATTTAGCTAATGTCATTCAGTTGAGGATTGAAGTGCAAATATTTCTTTATAGTGTAAAACTTGAGTAAAATGTTTATATCTAAATATATTTGATTTTTTGTAAATGTTATATTTTGAATGTGTAGAACAGATTAAACATGTTCAAAATTTACTTAAGCATAAAATAATAGTAAGTTTTTTTCAAATATTTTATGCATCATATATATATATATATATAATGTTTATTGCATATAAGTATCTAAATATTTTATTTACGGTTGTGAATAAGAATGAAATATTTTTAAATTTTTTATAATATCTATATTATAATAATGAGTATAAAATTATTAATATTTTTTAAAGCTTTTAATTAAACCAATCAAATATATATAAATATTTTTTACTATTTAATATTTTATAATTTTTAAAATAACACATCCCGAAACCAAATACAAAAACTTATACATCTCTCCTTATAATAAGTGTAATATAAACCTCTTAGCTATTGATTTCTAACCGATAAAAACCATTATGTTATCACGTGTAGCTTTACCGCTCAACTATGATTTGTTTTCAGATAGCATTGAAAACTATCACGTTATAACGTGGAGCTTTACCACCCACGGCAGGCCGCTCCTTGATGTGTCGTGTCTGCCATCTTTTACCAACATGTATTCCCGAAGTCGCAGCTGGCATTCCAATGGCCGCTCTGGTTTTCTTCTTCGTGAGTAAAGCATCTCATCAGTGTGTAATGCATCCACGTTTCTTATTGATGAATAATTTATTCCGTTTTATTTCTTTATTTATGGTTCAAACTCCTTTATACATTATTTGCTCAACTTTGTAAGGAATTAAGTTACTAAATTAGTATTCACTGTCAAATGGTGAAAATTGTATGGAAGTTGTAAAGACAGATATATATATAACACTTAATAATTTATAAATTAAATTTTATTGGAAGTTTAATTAAATATATTAAATGATTAAAATTAAACAAATTATCCAAATTAATGAAATTATACATTTTAGTATTTAAATTATATATATTTTTTCTAAAAAATTTGAAAATGGAGATTTACTTTCACTTTAATATGGAAATTTTTAATTTACTAATTTAGACTTTGTTACAATACCATGCTTCAATACTATGACTTATTAATACCAAAAGCTTCAAAAAATATAGCTCACTTCATATTACACTTGCTGATATGAAATTATTTTTAATTAATCAATTTAATTAAAATGACAAAATGCATAACTATTTTGCACATAAATCTCACGTCATTTATGTATACTACTAAAAATAGTTTACAATAGTTTGTGGAGGTTAAATCCCTACCATTCACTTAATAATTATTGATAACTAAACTAAAATTTTGAGATCCCTATTCCAAAATATACATACCTATCTACATAATTATGTTTTTCAATTTTTTAAATATTTTATTATAAATTATAACTAGGACAATATAAAAATTAAATAGTTGGTAAATATTAAGAAGTTGTGAAAAGTTGCACAGGGAAGACATGAAATGACAAACCAAAACAAGAGAAGCTCACAGGTGTAGATGAGCAGAAACTACCTCAAGCAAAACACCACTTAGGCTTCACATTAATCCTCAATATTAAATAAATACAATTTGTTAGGGACAACAAATCATATCCGAGAAGAATAGGAACCGAATAACTATAGAAAGTAAAATTCACAACTATGTAACAACAATAACCTATTCTCCATTAATTCTAACACCCCCCCTTAATGGAGAAAGGGTTCTTAAACACACCTAATATGTCCCTAAACAACTCAAACTTGAGTCTCCCCATAGGCTTAGTACATATATCAGTCATATTATCACAAGAATTACAATATTCAAGACAAATCTCTTTCGACTACACCTTTTCCCTAACAAAACGAAATTGAGTGTCTATGTGATTAGTGTTTTTATGACACACAGGATTGTAAGCCAATTTGATGGAACTTTGAATATCAAAATTGATAATCGTAGCTTCTGTCTATTCTTCCTCTACATCTTCGAGAAGTCTTTGCAACCAAACCCCCTCACACACTGTTGCACACATAGCTTGATATTCTGCTTCTGCTGAGGATAAGGCTACAATATGTTGCTTCTTGCTGCACCAAGATATGACCTTGGACCCAATGCTAAAGGCATATCCTGTAATTAATCTTCTATCATCTAAATTTCCAACCCAATCAAAGTCTGTATAACGTGTCAAGCTATCATTAAATGAATCAGAACATAAAATACCTAAGTCTGAAGTTCATTGCAGATACCTTAGTACTCCTTTCGTTGCAAGTCAATGATTATCATGAGGTTGAGGCATGAAATGACTCAAAGCACTCACTGTATAAGCTAGATCTGGTCTTGTTGTAGTCAAATAAATAAGACTACCAACCAAATGTTTGTAGAATGTTGCATCTACATATTTGAAACCATCATTCACCTGAAGTTTGTTGTTCTGCTGTAAAGGCACAAATGTAGCCTTGCACTCATCCATTTTAAATTTAGTCAACAAACTCTTAGCATACTTACCCAGGGACAAGAAAGTTTGGCTTGAATCTCTCCAAACTTCTAGACCCAAACAATAATGCATTTCTCCAAGGTCCTTCATCTCAAATTTATATGATAACTGCTGCTTGATTTCTTCAATCAGATTGTATGCACTCCGTGTCATGATCAAATCATCTACATATTAAGAAATCAACACTATTTACCCCTCATCATTAAACACAGTATACAAATTAGGATCATTTTTGTTCCGTTTATAACCATGAATGAGGAAAAATGAATCAATTTTGTCGTACGAGGATCTAGGAGCCTGTTTTAAACCATATAAAGCTTTCTTTAATCTACAAACTAAATGATCTTCTCCCCTCTTAACAAACCCCTTAGGCTACATTAAGTATACTTCTTCTTTTAAATCACTATTTAAGAAAGCAGATTTAACATCTAATTGATGTATTTTCCAATGATGCTTAGTGGCTAAAGAAACAATCATTCTAATAGTATTTAATTCTTCAATAGGGGCAAACGTTTCCTCAAAGTCAATACCTTCTTTATGGGAATACCCCTTTGCAACCAACCTTGCTTTATACTTATCAGTTGACCAATCTCCTTTAAATTTCAACTTAAATAGCCATCTGCAGCCTATGGGTTGTTTACCATGAGGAAGCTTTACTAGTTACCAAGTATTATTCTTAATAATAGATTCATATTCCTCCTTCATTGCTTCCTTCCATTCAGATCTTTTACTAGCTTCATGAAAATTAGAAGCTTTTGCAATGCCTAACATACTATTCATGAGCGCACAAGCCCTATACTGAGCTGGTAAGTGTTTCGGCCTGCTGGATATCTTGAGTGGTGGGGTGTGAACTATTCTCCTTTATTGTTCTCTTTATGGACTGAACCCAATTTCCTCCTCTTTATCTTGCTGTTGCTATTGCTATTGTTGTTGATGTTGCTATTGTTGTTGTTGTTGTTTTTGTTGATTGATACCTGTTTCAACGTCCTCATCTGAAAGTAAGGGTACATACTATTCTTCATTATCTCGAACATGATTTCCATCATCAACCTGTTAATGGAATACTACATGTCTACTAACAAACACCTTGTGAGTATAAGGATCAAACAACTTATAAGCCTTATACTCACTGCAGTATCCAATGAAAGTACATTTAATGGCCTTTAAATCTAAATTCTTCCTGTTTTCTTTCGGAACATGTGCAAAAGCTTTACAACCAAATACTCTAAGGTGACTTACTGCAGGCTTGAAGACAAACAATGCTTCAAAAGGAGTTTTATAATAAAGACTTTTAATTGGACCCTTATTCTTCAAATACACTGCAGTATTGGTAGCTTCTACCCAAAAACCATTAGTTATATTCTTATCTTTCAACATACTGTGAGCCCACTCCACCAATGTTCTATTTTTCCTCTCAGCTACTCCATTTCGCTGAGGAGTGTAAGGTGTTGTAAACTGCTATTATATCCCATGCTCTTTGCAGTATTTGATGAAATCCCCTTTTTTGAATTCTCCACCTTCATCTGATCGATGAAACTTGATGAACTTTCTAGCCTGATTTTCAATCATGTTCCTGAATTGCTTGAAATACTCAAAGGCATGAATCTTAAGTCTAAGAAAATACACCCATGTGAATATTGTACAATCATCAACAAAGATTAGAAAATAGTAGGCCCCAACTAACGATCTTCTTTGCATAGGCCCACATAGATCAGTGTGTGCAAGTTCTAATGTATCCATCTGTTTCCTATCTTTAAAAGTAGGAAATTCATCTTTATGTTGCTTACCAAATCGACATGCTTCATAATCAATATGCAACTTTTTCAAAATAGGAAGACCATTCACCATACCTATGTTCTGCAACAGTAGAACATCATTGAAATTGATGTGCTCAAGTCTTTGATGCCACAAGTTTTCAGCAGACTTTTCCGATGACATCAATGCTTGTGGTGGTGTACTCTACACATTCAGTTTGTAGAGTTCTCCTATATGAACACATGTAGGAATAGGCTTCATCTAGTGCAACAAGTCTTTAATGATACAATAAGATTTAAAGAATTCTACCTTGAGATCTTAATACGAGGTACATACCACACATCAGATATATTTCTGATGTTTCCATCAGGCAGATTGAAAAGGACATCCCCATTTCCCCTTATCTCATACCCTCTATCATCTCCAAGGTATACTTTTCCTCTAGTGTTGGATTGTCTAGAATTTTTGAACCATTTCCTTTTACCTGTCATATGTGGGGAGGCTCCAGGATCTACGAACCAAATATCTGATTCATTCTCCTCAGTGGCTAGTGTAGTCTTAGCCATAAATAATATGACATCTTGATTCTAATTTGCATCAACCAGATGACCTGCATGTCTTCTCTGCTTTTATCTCTCCCCATCTGCCTTTTTCTTATGGAAAAATTTAGCAATATGCCATATCTTACCACAATAAAAACATTTAGGCATAGAGTCATGTTTATGTGAGGTCATAGCTTGTGGTGTCCCTTTTCGGGATACGTTACCTTTCCTGTGATCAGGCACTGCTTTCCCCTTCAGCTTGAACTTGATCATCAATTCAAGATCTAGATTTTGAGGTTTGAGGGATGACCTCCTTTCCTCTTCTTGTAGTAAGATCCCGATAAGCTATTCAAAGGCTGGAGGCTTTCCTATTGCATTCAATCCCATTATAAACATTTGATAATCATCCATCATGTGGTTCATGGTAATCTTCACTAGATCATCATTCGCCACAGTTTAGTCGAAATTAGTTAGTTTATATTTAACCTCATTTATCCGGGATATGAATGAAGAAACAGAATCATTCTCCTCCATTTTGATGGAAATAATCTTCTTTGTGAGGTACAAAGTTGGACTAGTGTTCTTGATCTTGTACATTTCTTTGAGAATCATCCATATTGTTAGCGCTCAAATCTGCCTTAGGCTGAAATAAGGCAAGACTCAAGGCCACATCAAACCACGCTCAGCCTCGTAGCTAGCCCTACGAGGACAGGAGATGGCTCTCTCGGGGTCAAACTCGGCAAAAGGTAATCAAGAAGGCTCGAGATGACCGAATTAATAACTGATTTTAGGCTAGGTATTAAGTACAAAGAGTTTAGGACTGATTTTTTATGATTTTGTTGAAATCAAGGGAAAGGCAATTTTGGGTGCGGGGATGAGACACAGTTTTTGCAGAGGTCCAATTGGGGAAAGATAGGCAATTGTTTTGATGCCTTAAAGCAAGTGAGATGGATAGATCAGACCAGTGAGAGGCTAAGGAGAGCAAGGGGTCTCAAGGATTCTCCTTAAACTGAAGAAAACATAGAATATTAAACAAATTTAAAAGCAGAGCATGGCAGTTTCATGGATTCTACCTTAACACTTCATTTGCTTAATAAGAGAAGATTCAATAAATATAATGATGCACATACATAACTTACAAGAACTGAAAGAAACACACCATCAAGACATAAAGCCACATGGATCCCAAGTAGTGCTACAAAACCCTGGTCTTCCTTTGCCAAATTGCTGATAAAATATGTACAATATAGTCTCAAACTATCCCAAGAGTCCAACCATGAAAATGACTAAGAAAGTACATAATATAGGCAAGCTAACATCTTTACTTGCCTCTAGGGGTCGAGCTCCTCCTTCTAGGATCTGTTTCAACCAATTCTAAACTGAGCACTACAAACTAGGCAATCAAAACAACTTGCCTCTATAAACTTGGAAACCAATTCATTCATTAATTTTTTGCCATTTTGTGAATGAATCTTCTAGAATAGGTAAAAAGTGCCATTTCAATCATCAAATTACATTAGTTACATCAAAGAGGGTGAAAAATCCCATGAAAAGTCAAAACTGGTGAAAAGCTGCATTGTCCTGAGCTGAAGGTGCAAAATGGGCCAATTTCCCCAACGCGTAGCGTGCCTTTCAGGCCAATTTTGAGGTACTTCCTGGCATCCAAATGAGGCACAAGTGGGCTTGTTGAAAATTTATGGATGTCTAATTTCCATCCCAAGTAGATTTTTTCAATTTGGTGGCCATTTGCCCCTCCAAAATTGCAATCTTCCAAGACTGCTTCCTGTGTGTCCAAAAAGTGGCAGAAGGTCATTTTTTGCTTGTTTTTTGACCTTTTGGGGGCTCAAATCTCCATGAAACTTCTTGGCCATGGCTGAGAAAGTGTATTTTGTCATGAAAAATCCCAAAATGAAAACCTTTCTTGAAATGGACCTCCCCAACTTAAGGGTAGCGCGCAGCGCACTACGCGTTGAGCCAAAACCCCAACGCGTAGTGCGCCTGAGCCCTACGCATAGTGCGACTTTCAGATGCTTTTTGGAGGCCTTCCCGGTGTTCAAATTGGGCGCAGGATATCTCGTTGGAAAGTTAGCTGAGTCTACTTATCATTTGACTCATCAAGAAAGTCATTTGGCCAACCAAGCTAGGAGAAAATTTTATTTTCCCAAGGTCACTTCAGAGGTGCATTCGATTCTCCTGAGGCAACGATATTTTTGAAATTTCTCTAAAACCATGACATCTGTGTAAAACTTGAAGGAGGTTTTTCTTCCTTGGCATGTTGTGGAAAAACAAATCTCTGAGGTTTCCAAAATTCATCTTTGATTGCTCTGAAATATCTTTTGAGTGAAACTTCTCCCGATGTGTGAAACAAGGAATTTTGTGGAAATGAAGCGAAATGAAGGGGATAAGGGGATTCTAAATTCTTGGGGAAATTTTTGGAAGTAGGGAGGGATGTCAAGAAGTAGGGTAAAGTGGAATCGCAAATATCGAGTGAGGGGAAGGGGTCCAAAAGGGCAAAACACAGGCCTAGCCTAGAAAATTGTCAAGTTGTGGCAAGAAACTAGGGTTTGTACAAAAATGAGGAATTTGGGGGATCTCAGTGATGGGAAGTGTTTAATAAGGTACATTAAGGATAGGGGAAGGTGTATGAACATCTGGATATAATTTTTGCTAATGATTTGACCATTGAAGAGAAATTGCCTTCAAAACCCTAGGAGAGGGAAATGACCTTACCTAGGCGCAACTGAAGCATGAACAAGGTGTGAAATGACCCAATGGAACTTGACATGATGATAAAAACCATATGAATGATGATATACTCAGCTGAATAGTGACATAGACTGACATTTGGGAGACTTTGAAAAAGAGCTTGAAAGCAAACCCTAGACCTAATGCCTAGTGACCAAATTTTGCTTGAAGACTTATTGAAATGACAAAATTTGACCTTGACACTCTGAGACCACTTTGTAATAGCATATTTGATCACTGGAGGAAGGCTGGAAAGACTGACACTAAAACCTTGAAGCTTCAGAAGTCTTTTTTCTTCTATCCCCTTCATGACAAGTGAGTGATCTGATGCTTTTCTCATCTCAACCTTTCCTTCAAACATATGAATGGAGTGTCCTTGCTGGTGGATGTGTACCAAGGACACCAAATTTATCCTCATCTATGGGAGATATAAAACATCATGCAGAAGAAAGTCTAGAAGACTAGGAAATTTGAGCTTGATTGTGCCAAGCCCTGATGGTTTGAGTTTTCATTTGTCTACAAAGTATACTTGTCTATCAACACTGTCAGTAAATTCTTCAAAAAAATCTCTTTTAAAATTCACGTGGCAAGTTTCTCCTGAATCAAGCAACCAATAATTTTTCCAAGAAGAAAGTGAAGCATTAAACAAGTCTTCATTTACTCCAATATTACAATGTGCCACAACATTGTTGGGTGTGGAGCCTAATTATCTTTGTTATTTAGAGGTATCGTCACATTGGACCCCAATAAAATGTTGTAATTTCGTAGTCAATCTAGGTTGTTCATTAGGCAGAGATATGACAGTAGAAGTTATGTTTAATTTAGGGTTTTTTTCCCTAGAAGGCAACCCCTTGCTATATATGAGGGAATTATATTGCATCTATTTAGATCTGTATTTTGACTGAGGAAGAGAGAGGAGATTGAGAGTGAAGAGGGAATTACAACAAATTTTTTGTAGGTTGTATCTCTTCATTTTGCCGGATAATATAAAAGGAAGGAATAGTTGTTTCTCGTCAACGTAGCCTAAACTGGGTGGACCCTGTATATCTGTGTCTCTCTTGTTTTTGTGTGTATTCTATGTTTATATTGTTGTAATATATTTTACATGTTCCATTGCACTGTAATATATAATTACTAACAACTAGTATCAGAGCCAAAGGTCTATTTGGCTAATAAACTCTCAGGAGAGAAGGGTTCCCGGTTCGCGTGGGAGAAATGGTGGAAGATGGTAGGTTTGGGGTCAAAAAATTTAATGTCCAAAACTTCCAGCTATGGAATATGTAGATGGAAGATTATCTATATCATAAATATCTGTAGCTACCATTGAGAGGAAAGACAAAGAAACCGACGAGTATGACAGACACAGAATGGGATATTCTTGATAGAAAGGAACTTGGAACAATACGACTATGCCTAGTGGCGTCGGTAGCCTTTAATATTTCAAAGGAAACGAAAATAGAGGATTTAATGTCAGCATTGACCAAACTATATGAAAAACCCTCGGCCTCAAATAAGGTATTTCTTATGAAGCATTTATTTAATATGAAGATGTCAGAAGGTGGATCTGTTGCTGATCATTTAAATGAATTTAATATAGTTACGAGTTAGTCAAGTTCTGTAGGGGTAGCTTTTGATGATGAAATTAGGGCTCTTTTATTTGTATGCTCATTGCTAGAAAGTTGGAATGGTTTAGTTATGGCCATTAGTATCTCTATCTCTGGATCTAGTACTTTAAAGTTGGATGATGTTGTCAGTGAAATCCTTAGTGAGGAAATGCAATGGACAAGCTCTGGTGAGACAACAGGTAATTCTTTGACTGCAGAGACTAGGGGAAGAAAAATGGAATGAGGAAAGAGCCCAGGATATCGTAGTAAGTCAAGGAAAGGTATATCCAAGTCCATATCAAGGATATTGTGCTACAAATGTGGAAAGAAAGGACACTTCAAGAAATATTGCATGTCTCGGAAGGGAAAAGAAGGAGACGTGCATCAAGAAAACAATCATGAAGTGAATGTGATAGGTGATGTGTTGCAAGATGCTTTGATTCTTTCATTAGAAAATATTATTTATGCCTGGGTGGTAGATTCAGGGGCCCCATCCCATGCCACACCTGATAGGAAACATTTTCATGATTATGTTCAAGGAGATTTTGGATAGGTTCGATTGGGTGATGATAAACCCTGTAAAATCATTGGAATGGGTACAATTTTCATAAAATAGTAGAGTGGAAATCAATGGCTATTGAATGAGGTAAGGCATGTTCCAGATTTGAAGAAAAATCTAATTTCAAAAGGGAAGTTAGGAGGTGAAGGCTGTGTGACTAATTTTATAAATAAAACCTGGAAGGTCACTAAAGGAGCCCTAGTAATAGCAAAAGGATAAAAGTTTGGTACTTTGTATTTATGCAATGGTATTTCTACTTTTGTTAATGATTTAACCTCTACAGGAGAAGATACAACATTGTGGCATCATAGGCTTGGGCGCATGAGTGAGAAGGGGATGCAAATTCTTCACTCAAAAAATGTGTTGCTAGGTTTGAAGCATGTTGATTTAAAATTCTGTGAGAATTGTGTTTATGGAAAACAGAAGAGAGTCAGATTCCTCAGAGTTGGGAAAGAAAATAAGAGTGAAAAATTAGAGCTTTTGCATACAGATGTATGGGGACCTAATTAGGTATCATCTCTCGGCGGCTCTCATTATTATGTTATTTTTATTGATGATGCAACTAGAAAAATCTAGATTTATTGTATTCGAAATAAATCTGATGTATTTGATACTTTCAAGAAATGGAAATATTTGGTTGAAAATGAGACAGGAAATAGCTTGAAGTGTCTCATATCAGACAATGGAGTTGAATATTGCAACAAAGAGTTTGATAGGTATTGTTCATAGAATGGAATTCGCAGAGAGAAGACAATTCTAGGAACAACACAAGAAAATTGTGTGTCAGAAAGGATGGACATGACAATCGTGGAGCATGCAAGGTGCATGAGATTGCATGCAGGATTGCCTTTACAATTTTGAGTAGATGTTGTAGATACTATTGTTTATCAAATAAATAAAGGGCCTTCAAGTTCCTTGGATGGTGGTATTCCAGAGGAGGCATGGATAGGTAAAAGGTAAACTACTAATTTTTAAAGACTTTTGGTTGTGAAGCCTTTGTCCACATTAATAAAGAAAATAGAACAAAGCTTGAGGAAAAATTAAAGAAATTTACCTTTATTGGATATGGTGTTAATGATTTTGGTTATCACTTTTATGATTATGAAAAACACAAACCATTAGAAGCAAATATGTCATATAAAATGAAAAGGTTTTGTATAAGGATCAGCTGTAGAAAAAGAAATAGGAAAAGGAAAACAAAGAATACACAGTGCTTGATGAGATCATAGAAAAAGTGATGGTGCCTAAAAATCATAATGATCAACAACCAAAACAACAAAAACAACCACAACAACAACAAGCACCTCAAACACATGATAGTGGTGTTAGAAGATCTACTAGGATGAGTAGACCCCCTGAACGATACTCTCCTTCATTATATTATGTATTGTTGACTGATTATGGTGAACTAGAATGTTATGAAGAAGCAGTGCAGGTAGAAACCAAGAAGAAGTGGGAGCAAGCCATGAAAGAAGAGATGGACTCCTTAGCACATAACCAAACTTGGGACTTAGTCAGGTTTCCTGCAGGTAAAACAACATTGCAGAATAAATGGGTTTACAATTGAAGGAAGAATATGCGAGGTATAAAAAAAAGGTAAAATCTAGAATTGGTGAAGGGGGTTTTGACAGAAAAGGGTATAGAAATTGATGAGATAATTTCTCCTATTCTAAAAAGACTTCAATCAGAACTATTTTTAAGTCTAGTAGCAGCTGAAGATTTCAATCTTGAGCAGTTAGATGTAAAGACATCCTTTCTCCATGGGGATTTGGAGGAAGAGATATATATGCAGCAACCACAAGGATATGAGGTAAAAGGGAAGAAGAAAATAGTGTGCATGTTGAAGAAGATCTTGTACGGCTTAAAACAGGCTCCAAGGTAGTGGTATCTCAAATTTGACAGGTTTATGCCTGGACAAGGTTATAATAGATGTCACTCTAATCATTATGTCTATCTCAAAAGAAAAAATAATTCCAGCTATATTATATTGTTATTGTATTTGGATGACATGCTTGTTGCAAGTTCTAACATGCAAGAAATAAATGTGCTCAAAATAAAATTGGCGAACTCATTTGCAGTGAAGGATTTGGGTGCTGCAAAACAAATCCTTGGTATGAGAATAACTAGAGACATGAAAAATTGAAAATTAACATTATCTTAGAGTGAGTACATAGAAAAGGTGTTGAAAAGATCTAATATGAAGAATGAAAAACCAGTTAGTATACCTTTGGCTAGCCATTTCAAAATAAGTAAGAAGGTGTGTCCCAAGACTCAGGAAGAAATGGCTTATATGTCTAAATTTCCATATGCATCAGTAGTTGGAAGCTTAATGTATGCAATGGTCTGCACAAGGCCTAATATTGCACATGCAATGGGAGTTGTAAGCAGGTACATGAAAAATCTTGGAAAAGAACATTAGATGGCGGTGAAGTGGATTCTCAGGTATTTGAGAGGTACTACAAATCAAGCATTATGCTTTAGTGGTTCAAACATTTCTCTACAGGGATATGTTGATGTAGATATGGTGGGTGATAGAGATAATAGGAGGAGCACCATAGAGTATGTGTTTACTATAGGTGGAACAACTGTCAGTTGGGTCTCAAAACTGCAAAGTGTTGTTGCACTCTCAATAACAGAAGCAAAGTATGTTTCTACAATAGAGGCTAGTAAAGAAATTATTTGGTTACAAAGGTTTTTGGATGAATTGGGTAAGAAGTAGGATTTGGGCAAGTTATACAATGATAGACAGAGTGCCATACATCTTGCAAAGAACTCTGAATTTCATTCCAAGACTAAACATATATAGTTCAAGTACCAATTCATATGGTTAGCATTGGAAGATGGACAATTGAAGTTGGAAAAGATACACACTAGCTAGAATCCTACAGATATGTTAACAAAAGTTGTAAACTAGGAAGAAACTAAGATTATGCTCAATTTCAATTGGTCTTCAAGTATGATGAAGAAGATGAGAAACATCCAGGTCCAAAGTGGAGTCATTTTCCAAGAAATGAAGCAGTGATGGAGTTGCTATAATCAGTCTCCAAGTGGGAGATTGTTGGTGTGGAGCCTGATTATCTTCGTTATTTAGAGGTATCGCCACATTGGACCCCAGTTCATAATGTGGCGGAAATGTTGCCCGTAAAATGTACACTGCAAGAGGGGTCTGGGGGGGTTGTGATCTTTGGGAGCCTCCCTTGGTGGGGGATTTGGGGAAGTCCCCTTGAAGCTAAAAATAGATGTAAAATTTCATTTTAAAACGTTGTAATTTCGTAGTCAATCTGGGTCGTTCATTAGAAAGAGATATGATGGTATAATTTATGTTTAATTTAGGTTTTTCTTTCCCTATAAGGCAACCCCTCGCTATATATGAGGGAATTGTATTCCGTCTATGTAGATCTGTACTCTAAGTGAGGAAGAGAGAGGAGATTGAGAGTGAAGAGTAAATTACAACAGATATGATGTAGGTTGTATATCTTCATTTTGTTGGATAATATAAAAGGAAGGATTGACTGTTTCCCCATGGATGCAGCCCAAACTAGGTGAACCACGTATATCTTTGTCTCTCTTGTCTTTATGCGTATTCTGTGCTTATATTTCTGCAATATATTTTATGTGTTCCATTTCTCTATAATATATAGTTACTAACAAACATAGTGAGTGGATTCAGGTGCTTTACCTTTCTCTTTGTCATTAGTTTTACCTTTTACTTGATTTCTTTCTGCCTCAATTTTGTTCCAAGGAAACTTGCATATGGATGCATCATGTGATCCATCTATATTGCAATGTATGCAATGCAAATCATATCTTTGTCCTTGAAAGTGTCTTCCCCTCCTGCCTCTGAAATTTCTTCTTCATCTTCCTTTTCAACCACCTCTTCCTCTAGAAGAATCTTGAGCATGATTCTTCTCTCTATGTGCAAGACATACAGTTTCTTCATAAGACTGAGGAGTTGTATTTTTCCCAAAATCTTTCTGTCTCTCAGCAAATTTATTCACAAGGGAGTCAAAGGTAATCTCTTTGAGGTTTCCATTTGCTAGCAATGACTCAAGGTAATTTGAATAAGTGGGATAAAGTGCCTTGAATAAAGATATCAAAGGAATGTCTAGTTCAACATTAGTCACTTTGATATCATGCATAATAGATCTTACCTCCTTCTCCTACACAAACTCCTTTCCACATCTCATTGAAAATGAGAGTGTGTTTGATCTTCTGAGACCACTCAGGATAGTTGTGTACTATAAAAAAAATACTTATGCTTCCAATAGATTGTAAGAAATTACACCTCTACTAGTAATATACTGTGAAATTTTTCACTTCTATTCTGGTGTTTTTTTTGGATAGAGGTATTATGTGGGGGAGGGTTATATGGGGAAGGGAATATACGGGGAAAAAGAAAACTAGAGATGAGTTAATGGGAAGCATTTCATTTAGAATCCGTGTATGTAGAGCAACGTATGGAACAACGTATGTAGAGCAGTTTTTGCAACGAGGAGAGAGGATTGAAGTCAAGTGGGAGAGAGGGCTATATGGCAGCGACAACGTATGGGAGTGGAGAGTCGGAGAAGTATGGGAGAAAGTGATGTTATAATTGGGACTCAGAGGCATATATGCAGTGGAGAGTATAGAAGGTATTGCAGGACCAAGGAGTACAAGAGTGTAACCAAATGTGACATAGAAAACCAACAATCAACACCACATTCCACCAATCATATTCAACACATACAACACACGACCATAAAAAAGGTATCAATGTAGCATAGTAGCATACTAGTTAAATATAGATGAGGGATCAGTCCACACAACATTCAACACGCTTTCATTGTGCAT
This sequence comes from Pinus taeda, assembly GCA_000404065.3. Lineage (NCBI taxonomy): Eukaryota > Viridiplantae > Streptophyta > Pinopsida > Pinales > Pinaceae > Pinus > Pinus taeda. The sequence goes on from APFE030361093.1 coordinate 86,295, forward strand.
CATGCATCAGACTTGGGCTTGGGTATAAAAGGGTGTGTGTTCAATCCCGCAGTTGTTCACATCCCATTCTTAACACCATGGTTCTATTGTGTAACTCTCAACACCATAGTTCGCCATAGAAGTATCCCAATAGCCACACCAACTCAAGGAAGGGTTACGAACATCACATTTATTTATTTTTCAATGCATAATGTCACATACCGGGAAAATGCATACCAGCCTCAATTTGATGCAAGAACATGACCATCACAACATTTTAACACAACCATCCATCTTCCACTATAGCCTTAATGCATATACAACGTTAGAGTTTTAACATAAAGATTGCACCACGGTCTACACACTCAACACAATTTAACCAACATTTTGGCCAACATTACAGAACTCATGCAACAATTAAGTCACGATTTTTAACAGTCAATTCAGACCGGATAGAACTCAGAGAATGATAACACGTAGAGAAATTGATAGAAATGACAGATTCTGGAGCTGCCAAAAAAATGGCATAATGGAGTTACAAGAGCAGGGGGAAGCTAAAATGGGGTTGGCTCTGATACCATGTTAAACATGACAATGTCAGAGACAGAATATGAATGATAAACATTGAATTGCCTCTATTATTCACAATGATACATATATATAGTACATTGGTGTGACCCTTGGATTCATATTCCAACGGTGGTTGTTCACATTCCACACCAACCCATAGAGGATTAGGTGTCTAACAAGATTCAAAAGAATTATAAGTTAACTCAACAATTAGAAATTTATAAGAATGAATCACTGATTGCACAAACTATTGCTCAGGCAAAAGAAAATTTCTGGATTGATATTAATGCATCAATGACTGAGTTATGGCCTTCCATTGAAATTATTTTTGAATAAGAATATTTATTGCAGAGATAAAAAGAAATAGTAGAAGAAATAAAAGAAGACATGGACCACAAACAAGGAGATGCCACAAGGATAATTAAAGTCTTAAACTCCAAAACAAAGGATGAACTTGAAGAATTCGGGATTGGAGATAGAACTAAAGTTGTATTGGAGGTAATAAAAGTTTTAACCAAGAGGAATTTGATGTTAAAACTTGAGAATAAGTGTTAGAACTTAGAAGCTTAAATAAAAAAAATAACACAAAAAATTCAATGCTCTACATCAGAAAGGACTCCCAAGTTTGCAGTGTATAGGTGGAAAATTGAATCCACTTGAATATTATCAACACGGGTTACATGAGATAGTAGTTGACAAGGCTAAGTTTTCCAAAATCAGAGAAATTATAACTAGAAAATCTTTCATTGAAGTTTTAAGTTATGATTTGCTCATTCAGTGTGAAATTAAGCATTTGTTTCTAACTAGGCCTACTATTGAAAAATATACCGAAGTTGATGAGTCATACAAAAAGTTGTTAAATTTTTCTATACCTAATGAAAAGAGATGAGATGAATTATGTGAGCTCATCGAATAAAAAATAATGCTAAATTTCAAGAGCATATAATAGATTAAAAGGAGAAGTGAACATAAAAGCTTATTTATAGCTATAGTCATCCAACAACAACCCTCGAAATTTGTGAAAAGTGTTCAAATCAGTTCAAATTTAATATTTTTCAATAATATTTTTGTAATATCCCAATTATTTCGGATGATATTATACTTTGTAATAAATTTTGATTCAAGTCTAGATATTTTGATTTGAACTCTATGTAGGTTTTAACCAATATAGAAATTACCTACATATGAATTCTAAAAACAAAAATTAAACAATGGAAAGAACATAAAACTTAAAATAGGTATACATAGATATTTCCCCTGGATCCCAAAACTGAGGATACCATATTGATTTTTCATTATATTACTTTGAATGTTACAATACATATATATGCATGCCAAAGCATCCCCAAACCCCACTCCATTAACCTTGGATTAGAACATAATCATAGTTCCCGTGACAAGATCTACAAAATACCATGGACAGAAAACCATCATGCCTAAAACCTTGTGCGAAATCCATGCACAAAACCATAGGTAGGTCCGGACACCTAATATAGGGCCCAAAAAAACATTTCCCAGGCCACTTCCCTGGACCTCATGTAGGGGGGCTACCATCCCCTTGTTGTGCCCCTCATAACATAAAAGGGGGACTATCACCCCCCGCACGTGGGGTAGTCGTGGAAAGAATATAACACACACCCAACATTCTCCCACTTGTTTTTTTCTTTCCACAAGAGATTTTAGTCATTGATCCAGCGCTGCAACACCCATTATTTCTCTACACCAAGAGAACTTCTCAGTGCTCATAGACTTTGTCAATGCATCTGTAGTATTCTTCAAAGTGTCCACCTTTACTAGCAACACCTTTTTGTCCTCAACCATATCCCTCACAAAGTGATACTGAACATCAATGTGCTTTGTCCTTGAATGATAACTAGGGTTCTTTGCCAAGAAAATTACACTTTGGCTGTCACAGTCTATCCTTATATCTTTCTGTATTAACCCCATACTTGATCACAATCTTTGCAACCAAACTGCTTCCTTGCTTACATGAGTGGCTGCCATGTATTCTACCTCTCTAGTTGAAAGTGACACTACAAACTGCCTCTTACTCATCCAACTGACTGCACCTCCAAAGAGGTTAAATACATACCCACTTGTAGATCTTCTCTTATCCAGATCTCCAACCTAGTCTTCATCAACAAAGCCACGGATGTCCAAAAATCTGTCCAATCCTGCTCTTCCTTGATAGCACAAACCATAATCACTAGTGCCACGCAAATACCTAAAAACCTAGTTCACTGTTGTCCAATGCTCCTCTCCTAGTTTTGACATAAACCTGCTCAATAATCCCACTGCATGTGAAATTTCGTGTCTAGTACAGACCATTGCATACATCAGACTACCAACTGCACTTGCATATGGAACACGGGACATGTCCTCTTCCTATTCTTGTGTCTTGAGACATTTTTCAGTAGATAACTTTACACCTACGGGAATATGAACCTTCACTGGTTTATTATCCTGCATATTGAACCTCTGCAGTATTGTCTCGACATACTTTGGTTTAACCAAAGCTTCCTCTCTTCCTGATTGCATTTAATTTCCATGCCCAAAATATAGTTTGCAACACCAAGATCTTTCATGACGAATTTGGAGGACAATTGGGTCTTCAAATCCTAAGTAATTTCTTTGTCATTTCCAACCAAGAACATATCATCCACATACAAGACCAAATAACTAACACGGTCACCAATTAATTTAAAATACACATAATGATCTACTTTGCTTCTAGTGAAGCCAAGTCCCTGTATATATGTATCAAATTTCTAATACCACATCCTTGGTGACTCTTTTAACCCATACAAATACCTTTTTAACCTACATACTAGTTCTTTCTTACCCTTCACCGCAAAGCCTTCACGTTTCTTCATATAGATCTCTTCTTCCAGATCCTCATGAAGAAATGTTGTCTTCACATCCATCTTTTCTACCTTAAAATCAAAAGCAACAACAACAGATAAAAGTAATCTAATAGAAGCTACCTTGGAAACATGAGAAAAAATATCAGCAAAATCAATTCCTGGCACTTGGGAATAACCTTTTTCTACCAACTGATCTTTGTATTTCTCCACCTTGCCTTCTGCATTCATATTCTTCTTAAACACCCATTTGCTGCCATTGGATTTCCTTCCAGCTGGCAACTCCACCAGATCCCAAGCCTCATTTTTGTGCAAAGATGTCATTTCATCAACCATGGCCTCTTTCCAAAGTTTTCCATCCTATGAATCTATTGCTTCCTTCACATGTACGAGATCATCATCAATAATAGATAAAGAAAAATTTAAATAGAAAGCAAATGGACTATACCTTTATGGTTGCCTTGTTTCTCAAACTAATCTTTTCACAGCTGGAGTTTGTGGCTCTTCATCTTCTGATTCCTCTTTTGTTGTAGAGTTTGATTATTCCTTCTTTAGCTCAAACTCTATCTTCTCAGGTTCCTTTGGTAGGACTTCATGTTTAGTAACATATTTCACCTATCTAAACACCACATCTTGACTATACACAACCTTCCTTATTTCTGGGTTCCAAAGCTTATAACCTTTTAAACCATCCTTATACACAATAAAGATGCACCTTTCAGATTCGCTATTCAACTTTGTTCTTTTTTCCTTTAGAACATGTACATATGCATCACATCCAAATACCCTTAGATATGAAAGAGAAGGTATTTTACTAGCCCATATGTCTTGTGGAGTCTTATCCTCCAATGCCAATGAAGATGATCTGTTGACTAGGTAACACGCAGTCTCCACCGCCTCTGCTCAGAATTCTTGTCCTAACCACCATTGAGCATGGATTAGTATCCTTTTCCATCAATGTCTTGTTTATTATTTCTGTAACTCCATTTTGCTAAGGTGTGTATGGATTAGTATTATATCGTGTTATACCACACTTCTTACAAAACTCTTCAAATTCCTTCTTGCAAAACTCTCCACCATTATCTGTCCTCAACACCTTTATCTTCTTCTCTGTCTGGTTTTCCACCAGAACCTTAAATTATTTAAACCTATCAAAGACTTTAGATTTCTTCCTTAGGAAATATATCCATGTATTCCTTGAGAAGTCATCTATAAATGATACATAGTACACAAACTTACCTAGTGATGGAACCGATATAGGTTCAAACACATCACTGTGCACAAGCTCTAATATTTGTTTCGCCCTCTTAGCACCAAAGAGGAAACTCACCCGATTTTGCTTCCCATATACACATTTTTCACAAAAATCAAAATCCAAATGTCAAGACATACCTTCTACCATACGATTACCATGAAGTATTCGAAGGTCCTTCTCTCCAATATGTCCAAGCCTTTGATGCCATAGCATGGTATTTTCTCCAAAGACCACTAGATTTTCTACTCCACTTTTAGGAACCACAGAACTATTGCACCCATCAATAACAATGCTACCCTGAAGGTTGTATAGAGTTCTAATCCGAACTACCGACATCAATACCAGTGCTCTCCGAACCATCTTGCAAGTATCTTTCCCGAACACTATTTTTACACCTGCATCATTTAGCTTGCTTATAGAAATAAGATTTTTGGCCAATGCAAGAATATGAAAAACACCCGAAAGTGTTATAATCCTTCCACCTTACAAATTCAACTTGACTTTTATGTTTCCGACAATTCTAGCCTTCCTGTCATCCCCTAAGAAGACATCACCACCATCATATTTCTCATACTCGCAGAACCACTCCCTATGGGGAGTGAAGTGAAAGGATGCATCTAAGTCAATAAACCATGCCTCATGAATCTACATGTGTACTTGAAAAAGAATCCAAGCACACATTTCCACCTTCATCTAAGGTGGTTTTCGCCTCTGTAGAAGGAGAATCATCAGATCCCTTCCCTTTCTCAGGAGATTTAGATTTACAGTCCCGTTTGAAGTTCCCTTCCTTTCTACATTTCCAGCACACCATTAGATGTTTTCCTGGAGATTTAGATCTCCCTCTAGATTTAGATCTCCCACTCAAGGACTTATTTTGTTTTTGTTCTAGAAACATCCTCATACAGACAAGACATCACCATTTTGTACCTCCATATTTTTCCATCTCATCTCCTCTGACAACAAGGATGAGACTATTTCATCAAACTGTAAGGCAATCACATTGCTACCTATTGCAACAACCAAACAATCCCACGAATCTGGTAGAGAACACAACAAATTGATGCAGTAATCTTCATCTGAAATTTTTATATCAACATATAATACCTAGCTTGCTATAGTATTAAACGCATTAAGATGCTCTGTCACTGAGTCTCCATCCTTCATCCTCAAGTTATACAACTCTTCCTGTAGGAACAATTTATTCACTAGAGACTTCGATTGATACAAAGTCCCTAACTTGTCCCACAAAGCCTTCATTGAAGCTTCCCTTGATACATTCAACAATATTGAATCTAAGATACACAACCGTATTGTACTCTTTTCCTTCCAATCCAACTTCGCCTAGTCTTCAACTGACATTACCATTTTTTAGTACCTAGATCTACCACGATCCAGTGATCTTTATCCACTAGCAGATCCTCCATCTTAAGTTTCCACAACTCAAAACATTGACCATTAAATTTCTCGATCTCTATCTTTCCACTACTCACCATCTTCTTTCACCACAAGAATCGATCCCTTAGATCTCCCACTGAACAGGGTTTACCACAAGCTCGAGCAAAACCCTTCCGTAGCAAAGGCAACCCCTTGAAGCCAAAACAACTCTGATACCAAATGTAGGTTTTAACCCCATATATAAATTACCTGCATACGAATTCTAAAACAAAAAATAAACAATGACAAGAGCATAAAACATAAAACAAATATACACAGAGATTTCCCCTAGATCCCAAAATCGAGATTACTAGATTGATTTTTCACTATATTTCTTTCAATGTTACAATACATATATATACATGTTGAAGCATCCATAAACCCCAATCCATTAACCCTAGATTAGAACATAACTACAGTTCCCTTGACAGAAAACCATCATGCCCAAAACCATAGGTAGGTCTACCCATCTAATATAGGGTCCAAAAAAAAATTTCCCCGGCCACTACCCCAAACCCCCCATGTAGGGGGGCTAATGCCCCCCTACTATGCCCGGCATAATGTACAAGAGGGGTTTCCACCTCGACATCCATGGGGTAGTTGTGGAAAGAATATAACACACACCCAACACTCTATAAGTATTTTGTAATTCAAAGAAACAAGGGTTGAACTCTTGTGATGAACTAGTGACATTCTTGTAATTTTCTAAGCTATTTCTGAAGTTAATATAAGGATTTTGGATTCATTCTGAGCAACTTGTGTATATTTGTGAGTTCTTATAGTTATTCAATTATGTTTCCATTTTTTATTTTCTATGTGCATGTTCAAGGTAACATAGAAGTCTGGGTAAGATTAGATTAAATGTCAATCTCTCTGAAAGCCCTTGCAAAGTTATAATTATTAAAAGAGAGTAATTAACTTAAATTGTTTGTATTAGTTAATTCCTCTAAATATTTTAATTTTTTCCTTCTGTCATCTCTTGCCAATCTTGGTGTCTCTATGTGTGAATTTTTTCCTTCTATTGTTCCTTTATGTTGTGCTGCATTGATGATGATGATATTGTTCTTTCTATATAATTGCATATGTTGTTGAATAATGATGTAAATCTAAATGATGTTATGATGTTATGGGGTGAATGTAATGTGTTAATGAATAAATGAAATTATCAAAGCCATGAACAATATAGCCCTAAAAAAATTAACACACCCATCAGAAGGACTACTTATAGTCCTTAATAGACACCTTAGATTTGAAATTTGGTCACCTCACAATTGTGCACAAATCTTCATAAGGTTTGGACTTCACAGAACTTAGTGAAAATTTTGATTTTTGTAACTTTTACAAAGTATTCAAACAATTTGTTCTTGGTTCCTATCTATAAGGAGCTTTTCACTGGATCTTAGGACTACAAGAGATACCCCATAAACAAAAAAAAATTCCACCTTATGTTATTACACAGAACCCTGGTAAAGGTTGAAATTTAGAGAGGAGTTCAGACCTTATTATATATGCATACAACTTCGCTCACAAGCACAAGGAGCTTGGCCTTGTTTTGTCTAATTTCCTAGATATTCGGACCCCCAAAAGAGATTCTTTGGCTTCCTTAGGATCCTTCGCTCCTCTAGTTTAGAATCGCGGCCTAATTACATAAGTGATGACCCTTATACAAACCCAGAAATGACTTATTCCCATTCGGTCCTTCTTCTAGGTAGCTCGGAATTCAATGTTTGACTAGAAATTACTTTCTTTTTCACATAGAAGTGAAATTTGTTTACTTAATGCCATCATCCTTAGCTCTGATACCATGTTGAGAAATCTATGGAAACATAGTTAGGGATTCTTATTAATTTTATTTCTCCTTTACTTAACAATTTATTGTGATTAGTTATTACTTATTCTTCTTTGTTATTACATTTTCATCATCAAGACAATTTCCAAAACTTCAAATACAACAAGAGAACACAAGATGTAGGCACTCAACTAGGGAAAAACCTCTAACAAGGGGAAAACCTAGTCAAAATCTTCCACTAGTAGATTTGAATCAAATTGAGACATTCAAGACCCTTTTGACTAGATAAATGACCTTCCTCACTCCAAACCATCAATTCAACCCTCCTCCTTCTTATGTAGTCCTTGGTCTAAGTTTTGAGGCAGAGTCCAAAATTCATAGATCTGTTCATCCTTCGTTGTAATAAATTTTTCTTTTGATGATAAAAGAATTCTTGTTTTATATATATATATATATATATATATCTTATTCCGATGTGGGGAAGTGACCCTTCAAGGAGGCCGACTTGACAACTGCTTGATGCTGACTTTAAGTTTTTGAGGCTGACTTGATGGTGGAGGAGTTTACATGACTAAAATACATGAAACCCATGCTTTACTAAGTCAATTTTCTTTTACAATAATTTTTCTTTTTTGTTTCTTTTTACAAATACAATTATGAAGATTGACACTAGATACATTCTTCAATAGATATGACACATCTATTGTGAATGTGATCTTCTATGATGGTTTTCTATGAGGAAATTCAAACTTCTATGATATTTTTTTGAAGTGGAAGTGATCTTCTGTGTTGATTATATATGATGGAAAGCTAGCTCCTATGGTGGATATCTATGATGACACTTAAGCACTTGAAAACCTATATCTTTGATGGCAGAAAAACTCTGTGATTTATCTCTATAATGACACATGAAGGATTCTATGGACCTATGGACAAACCTATGAAGGACAATATGAAAGCTAATGTTTTCTGGTAGAATGAATGAATTAGCACTTGGGACAATGGTTATATGACTTGGATTTTTCTTGATTCTATAAATAAAGGATTGGTGGGTTTTCCCCTTTGGTGGGGTTTTTCCCTAGCTTGGAGACTAAACTCTTATGTCATTTGGCACTTGTTTTATTTTCTTGTATTTTAATGGTAATTAATTGATGATGGAGCAATTTAATAAACTAAGGAGAATCATAATAATTCTCACAAGTAATTATCATGTTAAGGGTTTTACTTTTCACGGGAGTTCCAACAATATTCACCTAACTAAAAAAATGACACATATATCATGCATCACAAGCTTCTTATATATCATTCCATGCACATATATCACTTCTATAATCCCTTCGGACGATAATGCTATCATATTCCTTCTAAGAAGTTATTACATTATTCCATTATTTGGTTCTATTCCTCTTATTTTTCTCAACATTTCTATCCTTTGGGTCACTTCCTCTTCATCTCTATTCTTCAATTCCAAAATTTGTACATATCCATGATATAGTTATGTTAGATTTTAGATGTTTATAATTTCCTCAATATTACTCAAAATTGTTATTATGACCAAAATTTAAAAATGGCATGACTACTTTGCTTCTAATGGAACTAGTGTGGCTACAACATGAGTTATAAACAATGAGATAACACATTGAAATAATGTCTTGCAAGGGTTTTTAGGACATCATTTGAAATTGTTGTAACTTCCACAATACTTGTATTTCCATATGACCCCAATCCAGAAATGGAATTTGACTTCTGATGATACTAGCGTAGTGGAAATTTAGTTATTGGATAGAGAAAAATTATCGTTGTGATACCACACCTAAAAGTGGTTAGAAACTATGTGATACTTTCTAGAAACATTATTATACCCCCAATCAATAATGTCACCACCACTCTACATCAAATGGCACCAGGATGACTATGATTTGGTGAAAAGGATGGAATAAAACCCTATCACAAGATAATATTTAAAATAAATAAATAAAATTTCTTCCCTTAGTCAAAGAAAGTGTTATGATACAACTTTCTTTGATCCTTGCTGTTTAGGATGAATTACAATAAATATTCATGAAATGATAGAAATGCCCCTTAAGTAACACCATATAATAAACCTTTCATGCTTTCCTTTAACAACAAAATTACAATAAAAACACTTTTCATATCCCATAAGGAGGAAACCATTCTTTATAGTTACTTTCCTTAATCGTAACCACTAGAAACCCCTGCATTAATGACTAGGCTATATTATATTCATTGACTATGAGTGCAAATTAGGATTATTATAACAACTACTATAGTATACCTAGCTCGCATGCATTAAATGACAGCCATACATATCCTATCAATAAATATAATGGGCCCTCAATGCCCCATTACATCATTAGGGTGATTCCACCATTCCATCCCTTTTCAAAAAGTATTTGCCTAAACATTTATGTTTTTGAGATACATCAACAACCTAAGGTCCCATACATGAGTGTTACCCTCAAGATTGATAATGAAATAGGCTAATAAGTCCATCCATAAGTCAATGTCCCATGCATGAATGCTTATTTTTCATCCCAACTATTGACATGAAATTGGTGAATGGGCATTTTCATAGTTGAAAATGCTCACCACAGTCATATGGATGCTAATGTCATTTTACCTAGAGATTTCTATCTTCCATAGTGAAAAATATCATCCACATAGCAACAAAAAGTTGCTTTTCAATCTAGAGGGAACACTACCACTAGAGGAAATTCATATTAAAAACCGTTAGCCACAACCTACTCATCATTGTCATTAATGACAAACATTTCATATGGAAGAGTATGTTCAACAGGAAACCATAAAAGTAGCTACTTTCACACCACTAAAAAATGTCCATATAAAATCATGAAAAACATCTTCTAAATCATACTATATATATATATATATATATATATATATATATATATATATATATATATATATAATATAATATATATATACTCCAATACAATGATATTGTTATCATATGCCTCCAAAATATGTTTACATTGTTCCTTGCATTAGTTACATTTTCCATTTTTCTCAACTTTTCTATCCTCTAGACCACTTTTTCTTGCATCTCCACCCTTTAGTTTCATGGTTTTGTTGCATCTCCATTTTCTATTCTATTAGGGTTTTGTGGCTACAATTTTAAAACAACAACTTCCCAATATTTCTCAAAAGCACTATTATGACAACAATACAAAATAGTACAACTAATCTACTTTTGAGGGAACTGGTTCAACCGTGATTTGTTTTATAAATAGATAAATGATCATGTCACAACAATTTTCCATGGGGATTTTTACATTACAACTAAAAATGGTTTTAACTTCTATGTTACTTCTCAAAACCACTATTATGACATACAATCCAGAAGAAGCAGATCATTCACATGTGTGGCAATAACATGATTCCTAAGCAAACAAAAAAATTATAGTTGTGAGGGTCAAGGAATAGTGGTTATTACTCCCATGATTATTTTTAGAATCAATATTATAATTGTAACATGAAAATGGTACCAACACTTTGCTTCAAAAGGTGATGGCACAATTACAATTTGGTTAATAGATTTTAAGAAAATCTTACCACGGGAAAATTTGGAATAATTACAAAAATGTGATTCGCCTTGCCCAAGAAAGTACCCTAATATTGCATTTTATCATCCTAGGTTCTTAAGATGATTCACAAAACATATATCAATAAAGAAAAAGTCTAAATGTTCTACATTGTTTACTTTCTAATAATCATCATTGGAATACAACTATGCAATTATTGGTGAAATGACAATTTTCCATCGCTTAAATTCGGGCAAGTTATAACATGTAAAAATAATTTATTTTGAGTCTAGAAGGCTCTAAGCACAAGTCAGCCCCACCAGTGAAAAGTTGGCCTATATAGGGTTATTCGACCTCTTGAAAAACATATATATATAGAAAGAGATTCGACTCATTTGAACACATACTTCTACAATTCAATATCAAGCAAGAGAAACAAGACGAGAAGAGCGAGAAGCTAGAATACAAGGAGAAAATACCAAGCGAGGGAAGGAGAACCAATATCTACCTATTTTTGTCCACACATGCAAAACATTTAGGGTTTTTACAACTATTACAAGGCTGAGAATTATAGGTCGAGGTTGCAGGTCTGAAATATGGGCTAAAATTGTGATTGGGAGCAGATTGAATAAGGGTTTACTCTTGTTGACTTTGAAGACTTTGATTTGCTTAAAGAAGGAATCCTTGTAGGGATGACTTGGTGCTTGGATGAGGTCTTGATCTAGAAAGCTGGGTCTTGGATGTCGCATTTTGAATTAATTATATTAGAAGAGAAGAGGTTCTTTTGGGTTTTCCCCTTAGAGGGGTTTTTCCCTAGCTTGGAGCCTATATTTGTGTCTATTGTATTTATGGTTTATGCTCTTGATAAATTTTTGATGAAAATAATTTAACAAATAATAATAAGAAGCTAATATAAGTTCACAACATTTTATCAAATTTATGGAGAATTTTTTAAATAGTTTCCCTACTAGAGTCTCCAACATGGTATCATTAAATATCATCTTGTTGACATAAGAAGGGGTTGATAAAGGACACAAGGAAAGAAGAAGAATAAGAAATACAAATATAGATGGAAGGTTACTATATCATGCTCTCATTTTTAAGACCTTATCATCTTAAGAAGGATCAAGCTCTCATTGAAGGATACTATCTCTCTTGAAGGGCCTCTAGTGCACTCCATCATCTTGAAGAAACGAAAGCATCAAAGAATCTTGGGACCATCATTCACTCTTTGAAGTTGTTTAAAGACACTATTGTTGAAGGCATACTAGAAGTCATCATTCTAGTGCATCTTTGAAGTCTCTTTAAAGTTATTCAAATCATTAAGATAGTTGAAGAAACTCTCAAATAGCCGAGCTAAAAAAGAGCAGAAGAAAAGGAAGATTTTTGGTCTTTGTTTGTGGTTTGGTGTGCACAAGTTTAGGGAGGGAAATTGGATGAGTTCTGGGCAAATTTTAGTAGGGCTTCTCTCTGTTATACAAAATAAAATTCTTTTGTAATTAGAGGTAGGTGGAAACACCATTTTGGGAAGCTCGAGTGGTTTAGGATGCTCCCTAGACTAGGCCACATCCTTTTGTGGAAAATGTGCAACAAAATAGGGAATGTGGGAGAGTTTATAAGCAAAATATAAGTGTTACAAGATGCCCTATTTAGGGATAAAAAATCCCATATGCATGTTTTTATATCCAAAGACTTCATAGGTCTAGTTTGATGTCCTTAAGAGGAGAATAGTGCATATTGAAGGTCCTAGTTTTGGATAGATTTGAAGGTCACCTTGATGTTGGGTGTGGAGCCTGATTATCTTCTGTATTCAAAGGTTTCATCCTGATGTATACCCCAAGAAGATTGTACACCCCTCCACACGAGGGGGACGTGTCCCCTCCTGTAGGGGTTTGGGGGGGCCGATCCCCCTTGGCTGGGGGGTCTTGGGGCCAGCTGTCCCTCACCAGGGGTAGCGTCCCCGAAGCTAAAAATAGATGTAAAATTGTCTTGTAAAAGTCTAGTAATTTCTAGTCAATCTGGACCATTGATTAGGCGGATGATCTGACAGTAGAAGTTATGTTTAGTTTAGGGTTTTTTCCCTAGAAGGCAACCCCTCACTATATATGAGGTAATTGTATTGTGTCTATGTAGATCTATATTCTGAGTGAGGAAGAGAGAGGAGATTGACAAAGAAGAGGGAGTTACAATAGATCTGTTGTAGGTTGTATCTCTTCAGTTTGCTGGATATAATAAAAAGAAGAACTGGTTGTTTCTCCGTGGACATAGCCCAAACTGGGTGAACCATGTATATCTATGTCTCTCTTGTTTTATGTGTTTTCTATGTTTATATTTCTGCAATATTTTATGTGTTCCAATGCTTCGTAATATATAATTTTTTAACAACTGGTATCAGAGCCGAAGGTTTATTTGGTTGATAAAATCGCAGGAGAGAGAAGGGTTCCTATGTCGAGTGGCAGCAATGGCAAAAGATGGTAGGTTTAGGGTCGAAAAATTCAATGGCCAAAACTATCAACTGTGGAAGATGTAGATGGAATATTATCTATATCAGAGAGATCTGTACCTACCATTAAGCGGAAAGACAAAGAAGCCGATGAGTATGACAGACACAGAATGGGATATTCTTGATAGAAAGGCACTTGGAACAATACGGTTGTGCCTAGCGGTGTCGGTAGCATTTAATATTTCGAAGGAAACAACAACAGAGGGTTTAATGTTGACATTGGCCAAACTATATGAAAAACCCTCGGCCTCAAATAAGGTATTTCTTATGAAGCGTTTATTTAATATGAAGATGCCAAAACGTGGATCTATTGCAGACCATTTAAATGATTTTAATATAGTTACAAGTCACTTAAGTTCTATAGGGGTAAATTTTGATGATGAAGTTAGGGCTTTGTTATTTTTGTGCTCATTGCCAGAAAGTTGGAATGGCTTAGTTATGGCCATTAGTAAATCTATCTCTGGATATAGTACTTTAAAGTTTAATGATGTTGTCGGTGCAATCCTTAGCGAGGAAATGCGATGGAAAAGCTCTGATGAGACATCAGGCAATGCTTTGACTACAGAGACTAGGGGAAGAAAAATGGAAAGAGGAAAGAGCCCAGGATATCACAGTAAGTGAAGAAAAGGTAGATCCAAGTCTAGATCGGGGATAGTGTGCTAGAAATGCAGGAAGAAAGGACACTTGAAGAAAGATTGCAAGTCTTGGAAGGGAAACGAAGGAGACGCGCAACAAGAAACTAATCATGAAGCAAATGTAACAGGTGATGTGTTGCAAGATGCTTTGATTCTTTCATTAGAAAATATTATTGATGCATGGGTGGTAGACTTAGGGGCCTCATTCCATTCCACACTTGATAAGAAACATTTTCATGATTATGTTCAAGGATATTTTGGACAGGTTCAATTGGGTGATGATAAACCCTGTAAAATCGGTGGAATGGGTACAATTTTCATAAAACAACAGAATGGAAATCAATGGCTATTGAAGGAGGTAAGGCATGTTCCAAATCTGAAGAAAAATATGATTTCAAAAGGGCAGTTGGGAGGTGAAGGTTGTGTAAGTTCTTTCACAGATAAAACCTGGAAGGCCACTAAAGGATCCTTGGTAATAGTGAAAGGAGGAAAGATTGGTACATTGTATTTATGCAATGGTATTTCTAATTCTGTTAATGTTTTAACCTATACAAGAGAAGATACGACATTGTGGCATCATAGGCTCGGGCACATGAGTGA